>SNQJ01S0159899.1:0-21907 GCA_010110895.2 Picea sitchensis
TTGGCTGGTGGCACACAAATGGTAGACAAGTGAAATAATGGAGGTAAAAACAAAGGGAAACAACAAACCACTCAATGAATAATCTGCTGCAAGAAGTTTCATACTTAAAATATCATTTCAAGACATTAAACATGTATCAAAAACACAATTGCTCCCTTAGGTTGCAATAAAAACAAATCTTCACCAAAACATTAACTATTTTATAGATTGCATATTAGTAAAGACAAGTTATATAATCACTGAAGGAAATGAAATGTACTCTGCACAAATAAAAAACTGCATTTAAGATAAGAATAAAACACATATAGATTTGGAAAAAAACACTATCATCAAGAGTATGTTCACGAGGTGGAGAGATTTAATCCATCCATAGAACAAGTTCGATCAACTGATGTATTGATCTTCTTTTCCTAAAAATTGAACCCTCAAAACATAAAAAAACTGCATATTTATCAGATTTGCAGAGGCTCTCGTCCATCTGGGACTGAGACTTAACTCTACACTACCGGTTGTAAAACAACTTATTAACTTAACGAGAAACTGCTGGAGTATAGTAATGTATACTTCACACTTGACTTAATAGAAAAGAGTGGTTCTTATCACACATAAAATACCACTTATTATGCTTTAAACTAAAAGAGTCTTGAGCTAAACAATGAAAAAATTCTATTAGCAATGAAACTGGACTGATGCATGCGCTGGAATGAACTAAGATTTGACAGAAAATGACTACGAGTGACATAAATGAGTTCTACATTGAGCATTGTCATGCATGCACACTGTTTGGGGCCACTGGATAACTGAATATGTTGGTAGTGTTTTTTCCCTACTTATCCCCTGGAGGAAAGAAGCAAGTCATTTGGCATTTTCTGGAGTCTCCGATATTCTTTCTGCAGTCTAGATGTGTAGTTTCCCCAATTCTGGTTTGGCGCCTCCTTTTTAAACATTTCAAAATGTGCAATAAATGTGGGTGATCCACTTCGAAAATCTGACGTTCGGGAGTTGTGAATGCTGAGTTTGAGAATCTCTCGGAGTTACAATGCTGCGGAGAGACATGGCAGTTCGAGACCCACTTCAACTATTCGGGGCTCCAACACTTCAAAGGTGGGAGAACTGTGCTCATTTTGAGTTGAAATCCCCCGGAGTGATAAAATCCTGGAGTGATGTGGTGGCCTGATGTCATATCGATGACGTGTTACATAAAGAAGGGTGACACGTGTCACTTGAAATAGTAGATGACGAACCCAAATATGCTTGAAATGAGTGCCACATGTCATTATAGGAGTGTTCCACACGTCATGATAGAATAGTTCCACGCGTCTCAACTGATGGATGCCATGCGGCTTCGACTCTCCGGGGTTCGGGAGTTTTGGAGTGCTAAGTGTGAAGATCTCCCAGAGGGATGATATTGCGAAGTGCTTAGCCAATGCTTATTACTAATTAACCTGGGATTAAGCTGTGTTTAACATTTAAATATTTCAGGACTTTGGGGGAAACGATGCTTTAGAGTTATGCGTTTGTCGTGAATTGAAAACCCCCGGAATGATAGTCTCCTGGAGTTGATGTGTCAACCTTTAGGCGCTTCGACAATTTTCATTTTCTCTGGGTTGGAATCTCCCGAAGTGACAATCTCCCAATCATTAATTCATGATTATTTCTAATTGATCCAAAATTAAAACATTTTTACCATTAAATACTTTGAGAGTTCGGGATTTCGTCCCTTCGGGGTTCGAGAGTTTCTGTGTTGAGTATGGATACCTCTTGAATGACTGACCTCCCCGAGTGACGTGGAAGTTTGGGGCTCCGACACTTCATGGCTTTGGAACTGAGTTTGATCTGATATAAAATCTCCTAGAGTGGCGATCTCCCGGATCTGACGCGACAGTCCAGGGCTTCGACATTTCGACTCTTCGACTCTTCGGCTCTTCGACGATCTGCGCTTGTCTTGAAGTAAAACCTCTCGGATGGTTGATCCTCCGGATATGACGTGGCAGTCCAGGGATTCGGTGCTTCAACACTTTGGAGGTTCGCGCTTGTTGTTAAACCACACACGATTTTGAAACTTTGAATGCACGAGAGCCGTTGATTTGAACCGACTGTTGGATCTCCACCGTCGAAATTTAACCTATCTGTTTGCTCGTAATCTAAACCTGAAATTCACTGCTATGAATTGTTGAGTTTTTCTTTGGATGTTTACTGTACATACAAAGGACTTGGTGGACCTGTTGCATGCTCAATTAGTGGAAAACATGATGACAAGTATTTCAAACTCAAACAAGACAGGCAATTATCTTTCAATAAAACAAAAAAAATTTGTGCAAAGACTTAGTCAAGAAAGAAAACGATAGAAACAAAGTCATTTAGTAATGGGAAACCAACTTAACTAACCAAAAGATGAATAATTTTGATGAAGACATAGGTAAATGAGAGAGGAGGGGCAGGGGTGAAGACCTAGGTTACAACACTAGGAACCACATCCCAAACATCATTCTTTATAATGGACTGATACTCTTCAATAATGGCATCCTTCCATTCTTTTTTCTCTGCAGCCTCTTCATAACTAGTAGGMTCAACATCAATAATGTCACTTAAMAATTCCACATAACTAGAATATGGTCGTGGTTTCTTGCTTTGTTTGAAGGATCCATCTAGATCACCATACTTCTATGCATCCTGAATAATTTCTCGAGCCCAAGCTGGTCTTCTCTTCTTAGTATTCATCTCTCGAGATGAATTYGCAGGTCTCTGTGGTTCTTCCATATCATGATATTCTAGTACAAAATCATTTCATGTATTTGTATCTGTAACTCTGGGAGCTTCAGGTTCCTCATCATGAATCTCATCTGAATGATTTTGTCTTCTTCTACTAAAGGATGCATCCTTATCGAAGGTGACATCTCTACTAGTCTCAATCTATTGGTGACCAGGGATGTAAACTCTGTATACCTTCAATGTTTCACTGTATCCAAAAAATATATGCTTCTTGCATGAAGGGTCCAACTTTGATCTCTTGTCCTTGGGGACATGTACATATAATGGATAGCCAAATATCCTCAAGTGGTTGACCTCTGGATTTTCACCTGTAAACATTTCTTCTGGTGTCTTGTTCCCAAGTACATGGTGGAGACTTCTATTTTGTATATATACCCCGGTCCGGGCTGCTTCTTCCCATAGATGCATCGATAAGTATTGATCATGAATCATGGCCTTTACTGCTTCCATGATTGTATGATTCTTTCTTTCTTCCACACCATTCTTCTGAGGATTGTAGGGAGTAGAGAGCTCCCTCTTAATCCCAACTTCTTTGCAGAATGTCTTGAATTCATATAATGTGAATTCTCCTCCATTATTTGACCTCAAAATATTTATCTTCTTTTCAGAGAGGTTTTTAACGAGTGCCTTGAATTCTTTAAACTTTTTGAATACTTCACTTTAAAATTTCAAAAAATAAATCCAAGTTTTACGTGAGAAATCATCAATAAATGAGACATAGTATACATACCCACTAAGTGAAGTGGCTGACATCGGTCCACACACGTCTGAATGTATGATGTCCAAGGCTCCTTTGGCTTTGTTTTCACTGCTTGGAAAATGTTTCTTCACGTGCTTGCCTTGTGCGCATCCCTTGCATATGCCTTCATGATTGACTTGGATTTTTGGCAAACCTGTCACCATATTGATCATTATTGGTAGTGCTTTGTAATGTATGTGAGCAAATCTTCTATGCCATAGTTCACTTGGAGTAACTGTAGTGTGTACTAATACTGAAAATGAATGTCCCTTTAACTTGTATAGGCCTCCTTCTTAAACACCAATCACTACAACATCATCAATATATTTTCCTTTTGGCCACATGAGAACTTCACCATCAATGAAATTAACTCTGAATCCTTTCTCATCCGAAGATGAGATAGAAAGGAGATTCTTCTTCAAACCAGGTACATATAAAACATATTTCATATTCATAGGTTTTCCATAATCTAATTTGTAGGATGCTTCTCCTACTCCTTTAATGGGATAATGATAGTCATCACCGAGCTTCACCTTGTGAGTTGAATCCTTCTGAACTAATTTTGAGAAGGAATCCTTGTAAATTGTCATGTTCTTAGAAGCACCACTATCAATAAGCCATGTGTCATTTCCATGAATGATGGTACTTGTAAGAGATGATATCAATACATATTCTTCGCTTGAGTCTTCTTCTTTGGTTCTCTCTTGATCAAGTTCATCATCTTATGCAACATGAGCATGATGTATTTTATACTTTCCTTTTCTAACATGACCTTTAGAGTTGGGACAATTTATTGCAATGTGTCCCATCTTCTAACAGATGTAACATCTGTAATTTGAGAAATCCTTCTTAAAATTTTGAGTCTTTTGTAATCCATGAGGTTTCTTGTGTGAGTGAACTTCCTTCTTGCTCTTTCCTTTTCTTGCATGASCTTCTAAGGCTTGATTTTCTTSATCACCTAGTTCTATTCTATTGCTTCCAATCTAGATTCTTCCTGAGTACAATCCTCCCATAGTCTGCTAAACCTTGTTAKCCTTCTTCTTAAACATATTCCTTGAATGAATGATTCCCAATATTTGGGGAGACCATTCAAGGTAGTCATTACTAATTCATCTTCTTCGATTGTGTCTGCAATGGATTCAAGCTGTTCTTTGATTTGAGACACCATTGTGAAGTAGGATTGGATAGTTTCTGAATTTTTCATCTTCACATTCTTGAGTTGTGTCCTTAAGGTCATCTTCCATCTGATATTCTCGCCTTCATACAATTGGGATAAGGCATCAAACATTTGCTTGGGAATTGTCAATGATGACACATGATGGATCAAATGATCCTTGATAGGATCAACAATGATTCTCTTTTCCTTAACTAGGTTCTTTTTGTGCTTTGCCTTGGCCTCATCTTCATCTGGTTCTCGAACTTCTTCTTTAACGAAATATTCTAGATCATTCTCTTCCAGAATGAGAATCACTCTATACTTCCATGCTCGAAAGTTATCAACACCCTCAAGCTTCTCATCAATCTTGGTACTAGGTGCCATCTTGTCCTTCACTGATAATACAATGAAAAAAATGAAAAAGTTTCAAAAATAGGTTTCGAACTTACCAGAGAGTGTTTTGTGCCAAGGTGAACTTCTCCAACTTCACTCTGCCACTGCCAAGACGTCTTGAGATATGGTTTATGAGGAAACCCTAAATTTTCAAAATGTGAATTTTGGAATTATGCTCTGAGGGAAAGTTGCACCTTCCTTAGGCGATCTCCTTGGTAGATTTACTTTGACCAACATCCTCCAGAAAGTGAGAGAAATCACCTTCTAGGGTTTTTTGTAGTTGCCGATAGCTGCAACAGTTGCATTTTTAAAATCTTCGTCAAACTAAAAATCTAAACCCAAGGAAAGATGCGCTAGGGTTAGGAGAGTCTTCCTATGGTCTTGTTTTCCCCAACGAGTTCCTTCTAGACTGTGAAAATGGATTCTTTCAGGCCTGCTCTGATACCATGTTAAAATTTCTGTTAAGAAGTTAAATGTATTCAATATTCTTTAACTTTAAGCTATTAAAACAATAACTGCATGCATAAGGATCATTGAAAGAAAGACATCCACAATATACATAATATTTGTCCCGGGAAACCCTCGTGGGGGAGAAAACCCAAAAAAGCTTCTTCAATATAGATTCATCATCAAGTACAATGTCTATCTAAAGAGAGATATCACCAAACAAAAGATAAACCAGAAACCCTAAACAGAATAGAGTAACACACCACTAGACCAAGATAGTCCTCAAACAAATAACCAAAACCTTTACCAGAACACCCTTCCTCTGTAGCTGCGTCTCCTCCTTAGAATTGCACACTTCTTCTTCTGTGAGAGAGATTTTGTGTTTTCTCTCCAAGTGAGGCGCTTAGCCTCTTATAAATACAAGTTGAGCCACCCATAAATAGGTGAGGGTCGACTTGTACACTTTACCCTTTCTATTTTACAATTGACTTTTTCCAAGGCACAATAGGGTCGACTTTTAGAAAGGCACAATAAGGCCGACTTTACAAATATAAAATAATATTATTCTTTATGGTTTTATCTTGGTCTTATACAATATTGAGACAATAAAATGATCTTCCGAAGCTACTCAAACATAAACACTTCCACCTACTTGAGATCATGACCATGCTATTCATTTGTAATTAGGAAGTGTATGACCTAACATTAGACATTACATGTATCCATATTCACATAAGAGTGAGATTGAGCGTATGATTTAAGAAATGTTAGAGGCCGACATCATTCAACCTAGACAAAGTGCTTTCTCTTCACCACTGGTGATGGTTACAATAAATGATGGTTCATGGTGTATGTGTCCAGATTATAGACAACTCAATAAAATGACCATTAAAGTCAAGTTCCCTATTCTTGTTATTGATGAATTGCATGGAACAATTTTTTTTACTAGGTTGGATCTCTGCTCGAGATATCATCAAATCAGAATGAGGCAAGAAGACACTCCCAAAATATCCTTTAGAACACATGAAGGTCCTTATGAGCTTTTGGTTATGCCATTTGAACTTACTAATGCACCTTCAACATTTCAAAGATTGATAAATTCTATTTTCAAACCATTTCTTAGAAAATTTGTGTTAGTATTTTTTATGACATACTAATCTATAGCAAATCTTGGGAGGAGCATGTACAACATGTTTACAGTGTCTTCAAACTATTAGAAGAGAACCAACTATATGCAAATCCTTCCAAGTTTTCCTTTAGGGTTCAAGAAATGGAATATTTAGGTCATATTGTATCTCATGAAGGTATCAAAGTGGACTCTAACAAAATTAAAGTTATGATGGAATGACCAATCTCCAAAACCTTGAAGAAACTTAAAGGATTATTATGATTGATAGGCTATTATCGCAAGTTTTTCAAGAATTATGGTCAAATAACATCACCTCTAATATTATTATTAAATAAGGAATCATTTTCTTAGACTCAAGAAACAACCAAAGATTTTGAAAAACTTAAGGAGACTATGTGTAGGACTCTTGTCCTGGCCACATATGACTTCACAAAAACCTTTATTGTGGAGTGTGATGCTTCAGGCCATGACATTGTTGTAGTTTTAATGCAAGAAGGAACGCCCATTGCCTTTGGAAAAAACCAACATAAATGAAAGAACTTATTCGAACCCATTTATGAAAAAGAAATGTTGGCCATACTGCATGCAGTTAAGAAATGCTGCTCTTACCTAATAGGAAGACACTTCAAAGTAAAAATAGATCATGATAGTTTGAAGTATTTCTTGGACCAATGATTATCTTTAGAAGAACAACAAAAATGGGTTACGAAGATTTTGGGTTATGACTTTGAAATTATCTTCAAAAAAGAAAACATAATACTGTGGTAGATGCACTTTCAAAGAAAGAAGAAGAAACAAAGGGTTTACTATATGCTATTTTTATTCTGCAATTTGATTGGTGGGAGAAGCAAGGATAGAATGGAAGAAATATTAGAAGGTGTGCAAGATCATTCAACAACTACAAGAGGACCAAATGCATTAGATAAATTTGTGTGGAAGAATGATTTGCTGTGGTATCAATATCACCTATATTTATGTAAGAATTCCCACCTTAAATAGAAGGTCCTTTTGGAATTTCACACTTCTTCTATAGGATGATCTATAAATTGTCGTGGATATTCCATTGTGACAAGTCGCCACAACATATCTAATAAGATACTGAAATATTTACTATTAAGGTTATTTTTCATGTAGATCTCCATAATATTTAGTTACTGATTTTCTGCTTATGCATGGAATAGATAAAATGCAGAAAGTAGAGAACACTGAAATACAATCACACCATGCACAAATAAACACAAGATATGACCTGGGAAACTCAATACAGGAGAAAACCTAGCTAGAAGGTGAGGTTGCTCTGCTCTCTTTTCTCTGGTATAGAAATGATGCAAGTACAAAGAAAAAGACACTCTTTGTGGAGTTTCCTTTGACTTGTGGCTTGTATGGATGCTACATCATATCTCTTCCTCTTTTATGCTAAAAAAAGACCACTCTCAGATGTTCTTCTCAACTATGGAACAAGATACAATACAAAATAATGGAACTCCTTCTCCTCCTAGTGGCTCGATATTTATTATGGCCTGATAGCCATCTAGGGATAGGTCTTTGACTTCCTCAACCCTCAATTGTGATAGGGTTTTGAACCTTATAGAATATTTTTTAAAGTGCTCACGTGGCTAGCCCCGTATGCATGAGTAATGAGTGTTGACATGGAATCCTCTTTTACCATGGTGGTCAACATGATAGGTCAACTCACATGAGACATAACTTTTGCATACGAGCTCCGATTGATGCATGATCTACACCGTTGGGAAGGTCTCGGAGTGTAGAACACTATTAAGGAGGTGTGATTAAGTTTTAGACACCAAAACCCAAAACAATTCCTTTCAATTCCTCAAAATGGCTCTGAAAGGTTCGAGACCCCAATTTTCCAAACTAGAACCTGCCACTAAAATGACCATGCAAGATGATTCCTCCATTTTTTTTCACTTTAAAAGAATCGAGATAGATAAAAAATAATATAATGATCCAATCCAATCTGGATCATACCTCCCCATTTAAGGAGGATTTTGGTCCCCAAAATATTTATTGAATGAGGTGAATAATTTTTTTCTCTACCTTCTCCCTGGAGTACCACTTTTCTTTTCCTGGAAGTTGTCCTTTCAACCCAATATGCCAAAGGTCATGCTGCCCATGTCTTGTAGTTTTGGACCACTTCTACAAAAATGTGTCCTCTCCCAACTCTTCCTGAGCATATGGTGCTAAACCCTCTATGGAAGGTAGTACCTACTCCTCCTTCTGATCCAACATGTAGGGCTCATAGAGTTTGATATTCTCTACATTCACTATTGAGTAAATTCACATGTATGTGGGTAGAATGAGTCTATAGGCGTTATCTCCCACGTTTTATAATACCTCCAAAGGACCATACCACAAAGCCTTGATCTTCTTACCGGAACCTTGTAGTCTTTCCTTATTCAACTATAACCATACTCTATCTCCCACTCTAAATGTTCTCTTTGTTTCGTGCTGGTCATGTCTAGCCTTGTGCTTTTCCTGTGACTTATTCAATGTTTCCTGTACTTGGAAATGGATCTGCTTGATCTTCTCAACATTTTTTTCTACCTTTAATGCATATCCTATGAGGTCCTCCCTCACTCCTTGTTGTCCATATAGAACATCTAAGGGCGATGATGGAAAATATCCAAAGAAATTTTAAAAATGTGAATTACTGGTAGAAGTGTGGATTGCTTTGTTATAAGAGTGATGTATATAGATCATATTTTCATCCCAGGTCTTGTGCTTCTGATTGTAACCCTTCAAAAGCTACACTAAAGTCTTGTTGACTACTTTCGTTTGCCTATCTATCTGTGAATGGAATGTGGTAGACCTCTTCAACTTTGTGTCCATATTATCCCACAATGTAGTCCAAAATGCATTGAGAAATATGGTATCCCTATATGAGATGATGCTCCTTGGTATCCAAAAGTGCACCCAGACTTGTTGAAAGAAAAAATATGCTTCTTCCTATTCCTTGAAGGTATTTTTACAAGGCATGAGAATGCACATTTTTATGAACCTGTCAACTACTATAAATAAATAGTCATGTATTTTCTGTGTTGTTGGTAAACCTCCCACAAAATCCATGAAAATGTTTTCTCAAGGTCGAGTGGGTACATGTAAGGGATGGTATAGACCTTGCTTCATGTTACTGGGCTTGCTGGTATAATAAATCGTACATCCTCTGATATACCGTGCTACATATTATTTCATTATGGGTCAATATACATACCTTTGTAAATTGGCAACTATCTTTCCAACACAAAAATGTCCTGCAACCTTGGAGGTGTGAGCCTCTTTGATAAGCTGCAGTTCTTTTTCTTGAGGGACACAGATCTTGTCAAGCTTCTAGAGTAGGCCATTCTGGAAATCATAATCAACCTTGTCGTCATCTTCTTTTGTATTAATTTGACCCTGTAGCTACTGAAACACCTCCTTGAATTCCTCATATTCTATGTATGCCTCTCTGTATGCATCACGGGTAAAAGGATCCATGTGCATTAGAGTTCCCAAAGTTGTAATATTGGATGTGGGTGGACATGAAATCATATCTTCAAACTTGTTTGTGCTTCCTTTCTTATATTTAATGAATAAATGAAATTGCTGTAAAAACCCCATCCACTTGTAATGCCTGGTTTGTTGTAGCTTACTCTGGGCCTAAAAATACTATAGTGGCCAGTCATCTGTGTGTATGATAGTCTCCTTTCCCATTAGATAGTGCTTCCACTTCTTGATAGCTTGAACCAAGGCATATAGTTCCTTGTCGTAAGTAGGGTAGTTGATAATTGCCCCATGAAATACTCCATAATGATAACATACCAGACTTCATCCTTGCATAAAAAATGCTCCCATGGCATACCCACTTGCATCTGTCTCCATTTTGAAGGGATTCTAAAAGTTTTGTTGGTTGGGGAGCCTGATTATCTTCATGATTCAGAGGTCTTTTGTTTTCAACCGTTTTTATACTCGATGAAGTATTTACACCCCAAAAGTATGTACACTCTTCCACGCGGGGGAGTGCAGAGGGGGGTTACCTCCTCTGCGGGGTCCGAGGGAAAGCAGCCCCTCGACGGGGGTTCGAGGGCGAAGCCCCTGAAGGAAAAATTGCCTTGTAAATGTATATTGTAATTTCATTGTAAATCTGGACCATTTATTATAAGGTCATAGAACTAACGATAGAAATTATGTTAGGGTTTTTTTCCCTAGAAGGAAACTCTTTGTTATGAGGGAAATGTATTGCGGCTATGCATGACAACGAATATTGTATTATGAGATAGGAGATTGTGAGAGAAAGAAGAGGAAGTTACAACGGGTTTACTGTAGGTTGTATCCCTTCATTTGCTGGATAATAATAAAGGAAGGACTTGACAATTTCTCTGGTGGACGTAGCCCACAATGGGTGAACCACGTAAATCTGTGTCTCTATTGTATTGTGTATCTTCTGTGTTTTGTTTCCACATTTGTTTTATTTTATTGCTCCATGGTCCTGTTTTTGAAACAACTGGTATCGGAGTGAAAGGTAACTCACAGGAAAAGAGGGTTCTTGGTTTGAGTGGGAGTAATGTCAGAAGATGGAAAGTTTAGGGTCGAGAAATTTAACGACCAAAGCTACGAGTTATGGAAGACGCAGTTGGAAGATTATTTATATCAGAAGGATCTATTCCTACCATTGGGTGGAGTAGCAAAGAAGCCGACGACCATGAAGGACGAAGAATGGGAGATTATTGACAAAAAGGCTCTAGGAACGATACAACTGAGCCTGGCAACATCGGTAGCTGTTGGCTTTCAATATTTTGAAAGAAAAGACAATGAAAGGGTTTGATGGGCATTGGCTAAATTGTATGAAAAACCCTCGACGTCCAATAAGGTATTTATAATGAAGAGATTATTTAATAAGAGATGTCAGAAGGTGGGTTTGTATATCATTTAAATGATTTTTGATGATAGGTTACTAATCAACTAAGTTAAGTAAAAGTAGACTTTATTGATAGAGGTCATGGCTCTTCTAATCTTGTGATCATTGAAAAATTTTAGATAGCTTGGTAATGGTTGTAAGTAAATCTTTCTCTGGTTCAAATACTTTAAAAATTTGATGATGTTGTTGGTGTTATCCTTGTGAGGAAATGCGATGGAAAATCACGTGTGAGACATCAGTTAATGCGTTGACCATGGAGAACATGGAAATATAGAAGGATAAAGGAAATGGCTCATGTAACCATGAGAATTCTAGGAAGGTAGATCCAAATCCGGACTTGGAAGATATATTGTTGGAATTGTGGGAAGAAAATGCAATAGAAGAAGACTGTAGAGCTTCAAATAAACAAAGAGATGGACAATAAAAGAAGAGAAATAGGAAGCAAATGTAACAAGTGATGCATTACAATATGCTGATTCTTTCTATAGATAATATACACGAGTCTTGGGTAGTAGATTCATGGGATTCATTTTATGCCACACCCATAGGACATTTTTTCTAGATTATGTTCAAGGTGATTTTTGGATAGGTTCATTTGGTGATGATGCACCAAAACTACAAAAATTGTTGGAATGGGAAAGGTAAAAAATAAAAGCATGAAACCAATGTTATTGGGAAATAGGTAAAGACATGTTCCATATTTAAGGAAAAATATAATTTCAACGGGGTAGTTGGCAAGTGAAGGTTGTATATCATATTTACATATATAAAGGCGTGGAAGGTCATCAAAGGATCAATGGTGATAGAAAAAGGGAGAAGGTAGGTACATTGTATTTATGTACTAAGTAATCTTTGACTCTTAATCTCTTTAGAATTCTATGAATTAACCTTTGGCAGCCAGCATCATAGGCTTGTATACATGAGTGAGAAGGGTATGGAAATACTTCACAAAATAAATTTGTTTCCAGATCTTAAACAAATTGATTTGGACTTCTATGAGCATTGTGTTTATGGAAAATAAAAAGAGAGTCATATTTCAGTCAGGAGAAAAGAAAAGAAGAATGAAAGGTTAGAGATTTCATACAAATGTATGGGGATCCGTCAGGTATCATCTCTTGGTGGCTCTGGTTATGTTACTTTATGATGATGCAACTAGAAAAACTTAGGTTTATTCCATTCGACAACCAAAATCACGATGTTTTTGATACTTTTAGAAATGGAAATATTTGGTTGAGAATGAGACATGAAAAAAGTTTGAAGTGTCTGCCAGTCGGAATATGGAGGTGAATATTGCATCAATGAGTTTGATGATTCGCATTTCATACCATGGGATTCATAAGAAGACAATTCCAAGAACACCACAAAGAAAATGGTGTGTCAGAAAAGATGGACAGGACAATCATTAAGCATGCAAGGAGTATGAGATTGTTTGTTGGTTTTCCCTTACAGTTAAGGCCAGATGCTATAGATATTGTTGTTTCTTGAATAAACATAGGACCTTCAATCTCTTTGGATGGTAGAATTCTAGAGGAGAGCATGGACAGAAAAAATTAAACTATTCATTTTTGGGCAATTTGTGAAACATTTATCCATATTGATAAAGAAAAATAGAACAAAGCGAGGCAAAATCCAAAGTGTACCTTTATTGAATGGAGTGTCCAATGATTTGGATTCTCGGCTTATGGGATTATGAAAACACAAAATCGTGGGAGAGATGTCATATTCAATGAGAAAGGTCATGTACAAAGATCAGTTGTAGAAGAAACAAGAAAAAGAAAAACAGAATAAACAATGCTTGATGAGATCGAAAAGAAATTCCAAAGGAACCATGAAAAATCCAAAATGTACAACAACATGAGCAACAGGTACCTCAAACACACAGAGTGTTGTTAGAAAATATACGAGGTTAAGTATACCCTTGAGCGATACTCTCCTTCATTGTATTGTTATTGTTGATTGATTCTAGTAAACAATAATGTTATGAAGAAGCGATGCGGTAGACACTAAAAAAAAGTGGGAGGAAGGCATGAAAGAGGAAATGGATTCATAGTAAAATAACCATACTTGGTTTAGTTGCCCTCTGAGAAAAAAAAGCATTATGCGGAAAATAAATGGTTTTACAAGTTAAAGGAAGAAAGATGGAGGAATAAAAAGCGTCTGAGAGGCTAGACTGTTGTAAATGGGTTTGCACAAAAGAAAATTATGAATTTTTGATGAAATATTTTCTCCTTTTGTTAAATTGACTTCAATTAGGACTATTTAAGATCTTGTGGTAGTAGAATATTTATATTGAACTATTAGATGTTAAAACAAATTTTCTCTATGGGGATTTGGAGGGAGAGAAATTTATACATCCACAAGGATATGAGGTCAAAGGAAAATAGAATTTGGTATTCAGGTTATTGAGAAAGAGCTTATGGCCTAAGAAACAAGCTCCCAATGAGTGGTATTTGAAGTTTGATAGGTTTATGATAGAAACGGGGGTTATAGTATATGTCAATTTGATCATTGTGTTTATTTCAAAGAGCTAGAAAATGGAAGCTATATTATCTTGCTATTGTATGTAGATGACATGCTTGTGAGGTCTAATATACCAGGATATAAATATGCTCAAGAAGAAATTATCATTTTAGATGAAGGATTTGGGTGTTGCAAGGAAAATCCTTGGTATGAAATAACAGAGGCAGGAAAAATCACCAAGACTGTTGTCTGGGGTGAGTACATAAATGGAAGTTAGAATGCAAAATGCAAAACCCGGTGAAATACACCTTTGGCCATCCATTTAATTAACTAAAGAAATATGTCCCAAGACATAGAGGAGATATAATACATGTCGAGGTTCCCTTATTCATCGTGATTGTACAACTTGGTGTATGCTATGGTTTTCACAAGACCGGATATTACACATGCAATGGGAGATGTGAGAAGCCCGAGGTATAAGATCGGAGTAAAAAGTGGGAAGTGATAAAGGGTATATGGATTTTCAGGTATTTGAGAAGTATTTCTACTCATGCATTATGTTTTGCTTCATACACTTTTTGAGGATATGTTGATTCAAATATGGCAGATGATAAAACGAGCTGAGGAGGAGCACCACAGGGTGTATTTTTACTATAGGTGGAACAAAAGTAGGTTGTATTTGGCCGCAAAAGGTTGTTGCACTCAACCATAGAGGTAGAAGTATATTACACTCTGAGGCCCCTAGTAAAGAGATGATTGGTTACAAGGTTTATGGAGAATTGGGAAAGAACCGGAGGAGAATAGCAGGTTTACTGTGACAGTGAGTTCCATTCATCTTGCAAAATAAATCAACCTTCCATTGAAGACTAAGAATATACAATTGAAATTTTATCCATTTCATACGATTTGTCCTTGAAGATGGACATTTGAAGTTGAATACACTAGCGAGAATCCTGTGAATATGTTAACAAAGGAGTAACTAGGGAGAAAATGAGTTTATAAAGTTTGATTGAGGTCTTCAGAATGAATATGAAGATGAAAATTTTTCCAGTCCAAGAAGGTTCATATTCAGCATATACAACAATGGTGAGTTGTTGAGATCAGTCTCCAAGTGTGGATATTGTTGGTTGTGGAGCACGATTATGTTCTGTGGTATTTTGTTTTTTAGTTGTGTTTATACCCCATGATGTTACACCCCCAAAGTATGTACACTCTTCCATTAGGGGGAGTGAGAAATTACCCCTCTCTACGAGGGTTCGAAGTAGAAAGCCCAGAAGAAAATGCCTTGTAAATGTATATTTTAATTTCATTGTAAATGCAATTTACATTCTATAGGAGTCCACCGGATAACAATAGAAATTTATTGAGTTTTTTTCTAGAAGAAGCCCTCGATATGAGGAAATATTAGGCTATGTGACAGCAAATATTATATTATGAAATGGGAGATTATGAGAGAAAGAAAGAGGAAATTTTCTTGGGATTTTTTGTAGGTGTTATCCCTTCATTTGATGGATAATAATAAGGAAAGACTTGAAAATTTATGGTACATGATAGCCCACACTAGGTGAAATCCCACTGTCATCGGTGTCTCTATTGTATTGTGTATCTTAAATATTGTTTGTTTCCACATTTGTTTTATTTTATTGCTCCATGGTCTGTTTTCAAACAAGTTTGGTAGCATGAGAACTAATTCTTGATTGATATTTCTTTTCAACTCATTAAAAGCCAGCCTGATTATTCTCCCACTAGAAACTCTTACCATTGATTTTATATGGTGTGGAGTGGAGCAACTACTACTGAAAATGAAGCGAACTTTGAAATTTACTTGAGTATTGTGTTGCCCCAAAAATCTCCTAACTTCGGTGTCATTTGCCCCAAAAAAAATCTTAACTTCAGTGTCATTTGTAGGAACTGACTATTTTATGATGACCTCCATATTTGTAGGATCTATCTTGAACTCCCCTCCACCAATTACATGCCCCAAATTCACCAAAGAATGTTGAGAAAATTCACATTTCTTGAGATTGGCCAGCAACTGGTGCTTTTTTAGAGTCTCTAACAAAATATTTACTTGCAAAAATGAGTCTCTTCATTTTCCCCATGCTCACTAAAGAAACATTAGTTTTAATACGATGAACTCTGAAAATAAATTCAATCCCATCCTTAAAAAGGTGATATTTATTCTCTTCATAATAAAATATAACTTTCATGTCAGATAGATATGGACTACCCAAGACAATTATGCAAATGTCAAGAGGCAGGACATCTAACTCAAACTCATCAAAGAACTTGGATGTAATTTCAAATCTGATCTTATACTGCTTCGTTACCTACAACTTAGCATCTTCACACACCCAATCTAATGGGTATGTTTTTTTTATGAGGTGTTGTCTTTAAACCCAAATTCTTAACAATCTCTTTAGATACTAAGTTAAATTGAGATCCACTGTCAAACAAAGTATCTATCTTTGTATGCTTTACTACAACCCTGACATGAAAACGCTCACTTCTTTTCTTTGGATCAATAACACTTTACAATTTAGCAGATTGAACTAAATAATTAAATTCAATAGTATATATAGCTTTGCTTCCTATTGCCACGATCTTAGATTCATCTATTGAATTTGATCCCAGATCCCATCGCGCTGATGATGTAGTCTTTTGATTCCCCTTATCCTGGAATTTATTTGGTTGTAACTTTGGATGCAACTTCCAACACTATGCTTCATCACGGCCTCTTGTCTTACATTGATAACATGTAGGTTTTTCTTCATATTTCTTTACCGTAGGTTACTTCTTACTCTTCCATTTCCCTTTCGGTTTCTTTTTGAACTTGTGTGGCTTCTTATATTCAATCACATGCTTCCCCTTACTAGCCTCCAAATGAGTAGCTTGTACTGAAACTTCATCAATACTATTAGGATTAAACCTCAATATAGTGTGTCGAAGATACGATTGCATGCCACCAATATACTTTAAAATATTTTCACAAGTATATAATGGAATTCCTAAAGATAATGATTTCTTCTTAAATTCTTGTGTACATACTTGGACATTTTCCCCTCTTTCTTGTCAAAGATGTTGCCATTCCATAATTGTTGTTTTCACATAAGCCAATGAATAAAATTGTTTTCTAATTGCAGCAATGAATTCATCCCAATAATAAATTACTTTACCCTATTGAACACGATCAACTTGTGTCTTACTCTCCCACCATATCAAGGCTATGCCGTCCAGACAAAGAGTAGAAAATTTTGTTTTTGTAGTTTTTTCCACAATATTTTTACCCTGCAATATACCTCTATGCACTTGATCAAATTTTCCAACTTTTATTCATTCAATTATCCATCATTAATTGGAAATTTGAACTTGAAATCCAATTTTAATAAATGAAAATTATGAGCATGAGAAGAATTCTTAGCGACCTTCTTCTTATGTGAAGAATGTTCACTTGTAGATGATGAAGATGGTGAGGATGGTCCTGAAGGTCCTCCACCTTCATCTTTAATTGGTTCATCTTTCTCCAATGTGTCTTTTTCCTTGGCCTTCTTTCGACCCTCATACATTTCTTCTACCATGGCTTTAATTAGGTTAAAAACATCAAATAAATAATTTTCAGAGTCATAAGGACCCAATTTTATTGGCGAAGTCATCTCTCTTCTTTGAGTAAATCTTCTTGAACCAATATCATGATTACAATTTGCAAGCTTTCCTTGACCAAGCTTGAATCTAGACCTTGTAAGCATTCACTTGCAAACACTTGTCAAACCTCACTTTGATACCAACTTGATCCAAAAAATCCTTAGATGCTAATTATTATTTAATTCACATAAACATCTAACTTTGTTTCGAAATAATAAAGATCGTTTGATTGATTTCATAATACATGTGAATTTACTTATGTATCCAAATCCACTTCAATGAAAAATATCTTGCAAAATAATTGAGCAAAAATAAAACAACAATACCAAAATCGCATACACAAGTTTTTTAATGAATTCACCCAATTTGGGCTATGTATCTGGGTCAGCTTCCAAATAAGATTGATTTATCAATGCTCAAATGCTTGTGTTTTACAATGACCTTTTTACACATTGTTCAAACTAAAAAACAGAGTGTGCCATCGAATTCCTTGCGAAAGTTTTAGAAAAATGACAATAAATTTCATATATTTTTGTTAAGGAACCCCTTGGCATGAATTTCGATGTAATCCCAAAGTCTTCATACCCTTCAACATGAACTCCGAGACCAAATCCGTACTTTGTTATGTGTACCCTATCTCGATCTGCGTATTGGTTAAACGTGGCACAAACCCTAACTACTGTCCAATCCTTTGGAAAACCTTAACTGTAATATTGTTGGGCTCCCCATAATAAGAGGCACCCATGGTGTAACAGTGAGGGAGTTAAAATAATATATGGCGGGTCATGGGGTCAAACCGCATCGACCATGCCATATATTATGGCATTTTGTTGAACCACTTGTTAAATATAGTTGTGGCATTATCCAAAGTTTAAACCCACGTGAATATAGATATGGTTTGTTGGCAAATGTTAATACCATGGTCAGATGATGGTTTTATTGGATAGTGTATGGAACAAGTGATGGGGGGTTATCCCTTGGCCCTTTTTCCACCCAAAATAAACCAATAAACAAACTTAAATATATTTTATGCCGCATACAGTTAAGTGGTAACCGTGTGGTATAATGGTAAACTGTTGGATTAGTATGGAGGAGAATTGGGTTTGATCCTATGGGCTCAAAACCATATTTTATTCGACCTTATAAAAATAAGGCCAATGGGAGGCTGCCACATGGCAGCATCTGATTCATCCATGTGTTCAAATCATTACCACGTGTCAATTTACAATTGGTCCACTAAAACTATACGATTGCGATATCACCTACCCAGTCAGTTGTACGATGTGCAACATGGTACTCTATGGTGTTGGCATGTCAACATCATACATGATGTATGGTCATGCCACATGTCACCCTTCTAGTGGTGACACATGTCACCTTGAATTTGACTTTTGCCCTGTTGACCTGAACTTGACTGTCCATAACTTTTGCATACAAATTCCGTTTAAGGTGAATTTTACGTCCTTTGAAAACTATTACCGAGCTCTACACAATGAATTCATTTTTGAGATAATTTTAGACGATCAAATTTTGAGAATTTCTAGATCCTACTGAACTTCTGTGAGTGTTTTGGATCCTCCTATATCATGTACCTTCATTAAACCTGTTACAACTACCTCAACCAATTCATAAGACTATAAAATGAAGCCTAATGTTAAATAAGGGGAAACTACCAAATTGACACCTTCATGATGGAACAACTATAAGTGATCATTAATTTAAGATTTTATGAGTCACCTTCTTGTCCCATAAACCCTAGTTTATGAGTTATGAATTCTTCCTTTGGATTTGAGGTTTAAACTTCCAAGTTTTCTCAATCCTTTGCTTGGTAAGGAGTTAGAGTCTAGAAGTTGAAGTTGGCCTAAGTGTCCTATGATTAGAGGAACCCAGATGATGGCTACAAAGGTGATATCAATGAAATATGAGGTACATTAGTAATCTACATTGATTTAGGAGCCACCAAGCTTATGACCCTTAAGAAAGAAGTTTTTCAAAACTTGCTCCATGTGATAATGATATTATTAATCTTAGTGATGATATTATTCATTAGGTAGAAGAAAGAGGTGATGTACCCTAGGTGATATTTGGTCTTTAAGGTAATAACAGTTTAAAAGGTTATAACAAATAATTAAAATAAAAGGAAACTAAACTCTCCTTTGTATAGTCATTATCCTTCTCTTTATTTCGATGATATTGTTTTTATGGAAAATAGTCCCTATGACCTAGGTAAACAACTTATAATCCTCAAGGAGTTATGCTCTAGTATGGGCATCACTGTGAACACTAACAAAACAAAGGTTATGATAATTAAATCCAAAAATATCACCTAGGATAATTTTGTATATGAAAATAATAGCTTGGAGGAAGTGCCTTTATAAAAATATCTTTGAATCGATGTTCACCACAAGCTCAATTGGAATTATAGCGTTGAGAAATGATAAATGGAGGGTGGAAAGTTTATTACGGGCTTGAAAACAATTGTAAATTCGCAAAATTTCAACTTTGGGATAAGAAAAAATGTCTCTTTTGAAAATTTCTAAGGTACTAAAGGATGCCAACACAAGTCTGTCTTTGACCTCCTGCTGGGCACTAAAAAAAATCAAGGGGTTTCAAGCTATTTTTTTTGAAAGTTATCTTGCTGTCCAAAACAACCAACTCATGATTGTTTCTCACAGGATGCTACAAGACTGTTTACTGTCCTAGTTCTACAAGCAATCAAATCTATCCTAGCTACTGTTTGAAGGCTACTAACATGTATGATAATTCACCCCCTCAAATCTTCCTTTAAACTAATGATCGAATGCTCTTTTAAGGTGCCCTTGCAAGTGTTTTAATAGCCAAGGTTAGCACATGCATATGTTAAGGTTTAAGCTATTATTAGAGTTTTTTGAATTTCACTAGATAACAATATCACTAGATAGGATCACTGAGAAATACACAATCACAAGAGACACATCATTTATCCTGGGAAACCCTCATGGGGGAGAAAACCCAACAAAACTTCATGATTATAGATAGCCAATATAATGCCAAGAGATAACTCAAACAAATACATAAAGTCCTCTCCCAAGAATGCGCCTCTCTCTCTCTCTCTCTCTCTCTCTTCTCCAACTGCAACTCCGAAACTTGCTTCTCAATGAACAAGTGAGTGTGTGTCTAGATGAGGCCCTAGCCTCCTTATTTATACAACTTTGGCACGTGTGGACGAAGGTGTCTCTTCACTGGCAGGGCCGACTTCTTCTTCTGGGTGGTTATAACCACCTTTAATATATTCTGGGGCCGAATTCTTATTCTACCTATTACAATGATGTTTTGACCAATCCGCAAAAGGGGATTTGGTCTTTTACAATAGTCGACATGATCAATCCGCAATAGGGGATTGATCTAATGAATAATACAACAATAATAATTAGAATACACTTTGCAGTTACATTATTTCAACACTCCCCCTTAACAATAAGGGTATTCTACAACAACATCAGGCGAGATAGAGGACACCATCATCAACAACATCAGGTGGGTGAGAGGACAACATCATCAATATCATCTTGGAACACTGACTGACATATCTATAAATCATCGAAATTTTTTCTCATCAGCACCATCATCATTCTCAATGAAATGAAATCATCATCTGCATCAATATGGATTAGTATAAAACTAATACATCACCATCACAACATGAGGCTGGTCACATCATCATAGTACAAGGCTGGCTCATCATCATAGCACGAGGCTGGCACACTACAGAACAATTAAGCTGGAATCACAATACTAGATTGGCTTTACGTCACAACAATTAAGCTAGAAGCACAATACTAGGATGACATATCTCAACACAACAATTAAGCTGGAAGCACAATACTACACTAGCTTTACGTCACAACAATTAAACTGGAAGCACAGTACTAGACTGGCTTTACGTCACAACAATTAAGCTGGAAGAATAGTACTAGGATAACATATCTCAACACAACAATTAAGCTAGAAGCACAATACTAGACTAGATTTACGTCACAACAATTAAGATGGAAGCACAGTACTAGGCTGGCATATCTCAACACAATAATTAAGCTGGAAGCACAATACTAGACTGGATTTACGTCACAACAATTAAGATGGAAGCACAGTACTAAGCTGACATATCTCAACACAAAACTACTCCCCCTTTTGAGGGAGGTCCTTCAGGACTATACCAAGCTTATCTCGAAAGTGCTCAAACTTTACATGAGATAGAGGCTTGGTCAACACATC
>SNQJ01S0159900.1:8761-19807 GCA_010110895.2 Picea sitchensis
GTTCTAGTAGGACAATAGTAACTGCAGCGGAAGCAGTAGAATGTATATAGTGGTATACATGGCATCCTGTAGAAATGATAGGGGGAGAGATCTTGTCAAGAAGAATTTCCCCTTCATAAACAAAGGGGAAGAGAAGTTAGAAGTAGAGAGAGAAGATTGACAGGGGGAGTCATTCGGTTATAACAAGAAAAATATGATTGTAGGAAGAGTTACCCGAGTTCAGATTCTGGTCAGCAGCATTCAGACAGGCAGAGCATTAATATAGGGGGAGCAACCCTTTTCCATTGATGTCAAATGGGGAGAGTAACTTCATAAAGAAAAGCATCATCACAGGGGGAGTTTGTATGAAGTTAGAGTGTTGCCCTTAATGAAAAAGGGGGAGATTGTTGGACATACTGTCATTGATGTTAATAGTCGATGACGCACATGAAGCTCAGAAGGGAAAATGCAGTGTAGAAACGTGATCGGGATCGAAATCCCCACAGGACAAACCAAGACCATTGGATACGCAAGCGTTGGATCAAGGGCATGGATTGATTGTGGAGTGCAAAGGGAGAATTAAACTACACACTATTTCCAATCCCGCAATTAGTCTAGATCGTCATATCTCATTGACTCAAAGATTGACGATTGTGGTTGATCCACCAATAATCACACAACTTCAAATGGCGGAGTTTGGGCGACGGACTAAACCACGTGCAAGTTATGGTTCCACAATCCACACCGACCATCGATGGTCACCCGCCAATAGATCTACGGTTATCATCAATTTCACTACCAAGGTTGAAGCCCCGGAGTCACGAACTCCCATCAACCGTCGGATCTGGAAAACCCCTCGACCGTTGATCTATTTAGAGCGCACCAAGGTTGCAGTGGTCAACTTCGACGCTGACCACTTCGGGAGAAAAGGGTTGAGAACAAGTAATATCACTTGAAGGCCGAAGTCCCGAAGTAAATGAGGACCGTTCGATCTGAAGAACACTTCGGGAGATATCAGGACTGTCAGATCATGTTTAGTGGAAGGACAGAGTAAGCCACAAATGTCCTGAAATAGACGCAAGTCATCTGATTTGAGGAAACACTTTGGGAGATATCTTGACCATCAGATTGAGGAAAGTAGATTGCGAATAGCCAAATTCCTGACAGTCGTTGGATCGTGTTAAGCCTTTTCAGGTTAAAGAATGACCATTGGATGAAGTCAAGTTACTCGAGGTTTACACTTTTGGGAATCTCACTTTAGGAGAATTGGGAAGTGGAGAAATTGAATTACCCGAAGTCCTGAAGGTCGAAGTCCTGAAGTGGACATGAGTCATCCGATCAGAGGAACACTTTGAGAAGTGTCATGACCATTATATCAAGGAGAAGAACATGTGCCACATGAAGAGATCTATGTTAGCTAGGACACGTGGCGTAATCAGATGATGACAAGTGTCAAGGTCTCATAGGTACTTTAGGCATACGTAAGCCATGAATACAAGTGACATGTGGCAGCCACTCTGTCAATGCCACGTCAACAAGTGACGTCACTCTGGGAGTTTTCACTTCGGGAGTTTCACCACCAACCAACACCTGAAGTCCCGAAGGCCGAAGTGGACATGAATCGTCCGATCTGAAGAACACTTCAGGAGCGTTCTTGACCGTTGATCAAGTACAGTGGAAGGATAGAGTAAGTGGAAGTGTCAACCGACAACAAAAGGTCTCCACTGCTTTATGACTTAGTTGGCAGGTGATCACTCTGAAGGAAATTGGAGCAGCGATTATCCGAACCCCCAAAGCCCCGAACTCCCGAAATAAACGTGAATTGTTCACTCACCTATAGATTAAGTCACGATCATCTATTTGTTCGAAACCTATGGACAAGCCAGGATCGTATGACTAACGTAAGAACGAATGTTGACCATCCGATCTGTTTCGGTGGAATCTGATTCGGGAGATTTGAAAGGTTGTAAAGGCCTGACGTCCTGAAGGATGAAGTACCGAAGAACATGGTCCCCACACTGGACATATGGGGGATAAAAGGAAAAGGGCGAAAGAAGAGACAGTGCTTAAATTAATAAGCATGTGGTTCTGCGCCTATAGTTACATGTAAATGGGTTGAAGGAAGCGCCTCTGCAGAACTCAGTTTCTGCAATATTTGCATAGATATGGAATCGAGTTAAAAAGAAATCGATCCATACATGTGATCGATTTATGAAAAACATGTGATATAGTTGTTAAAATGATATGCGGTTATGAAAAGTCATGTTAATGACTATATTACTTAAAACAAGGGTTATGTAATATTAAATGAACATACATGTTGTTTATGAAGAGTTGTGTTGAAAAGTTTAAAGGCTTATAAATATGTTGAGATGTGAATTAAAAAGTGTGCATGTCAGTGTCTTATTGAAGATGAAGAATAGAAGGAGACAGAGCAACAATTATGCAATCCAGTGTTTAATATAGAATACCATTATTGGACTGCATATCCTATTTCCAGATTGATGAACATAGGGTGGCAGGAAGGTGCAAGGGCAAGTTGGAGCCTGCGGGGGAGTAGGTGCTTCCTTGTTAGTTGTAGCTGACTAAATAGGGGGTTGTAACCTCCTACCAGTTGGAGCTGGTGAACAAGGGTGTGGATGCATCCTGATCACTGGGTGTTGATCTAAAGAGGAAGAACACCTTCCTTCTATTGTAACTTGTAAAACATAATTTTGCAGTTAATAGAAAAGTGTTTGTGGTTTTCCCAATTGGGTTCCACGACAAAATATTGTGTTCAAATTTTGTTTGCATAGACAAAAGTAAAAATATGATCAAATTATCGTGTCACTGATTCACCCCCCCCCTCTCAGTGACAGGATTTGATCCTTCATCTTTCGACCAGCACTTCGCGATCATGTCATTTTATTGAGCATTTGAGAACTTTGATTTTTTAGCATTTCAAGATCCATTTTGGATCATTCCTCCCTACTAAGACCTTTTGGTCCTCCAAAAGGGTATTAACCATATATCAAGTGCGGAATAGGACTCCCCACTTTTCCTTTGTCTTTAAACTCTGTCTTATGCACCCATCGCATCATAATCAATTGCATAATAACCATGACAACTGAAAGCATATTGTTATCCATTTGAACTCGTTCACTTCTTACTAAATCCACTACCATCCATGTAGAAAACATTAGCAGTGATAATATCAGAAATATGACTGAAACTGAACCAATATGTTTGACGGGATTGCACGACATTAAATTATCTTGAAACAAAGTATGATTTAACTCGCATCCTACAACCATCTCATGTTCATGCTTAAGATCAATTGTTTTATTTGGCACAATTATAAGTGTATTGCTTGCATAAGTTGACTTATTTAATTGTTCCATTGTTAGAAGAGATTGATTTGTTTTAATACGATGAGCATGCACAACATATTCATTGCCTTTCTTAAATAAGTGATATTGATTATGTAATATTGCTTTGCGATCATATAAATAAGGGCTTCCTAAGACCATTCCATATTCATTTAGTGGCACCACATCACATGTTACCTCGTCCACAAACTTTGATGAAATTGCAAACCTTGAGGTACATTGCTTTGTTATGGGAAATTTATGATGGTTGCTTATCCATTTAAGTGAGTAAGGTTTATGATGTAACTTAGTTGTCAATCCCAATTGTTTAACCACTTCCTCTGAAATTAAGTTAGATTGAGATCCACTATCTATCAATGTATCGATCTTAGTATGTTTCATTATGACCCTTATATGAAACAATTTAATTCTTGAATCAAAACCATCACCAATTTCACCTGTCAAACCAACTGCTGTGATTTTAGACTCATCACATGAATCTGATCCCAAGTCTGTTGGTCGTGTTGTTGTTGCAACTTTTTGCCTCCCTTTCCTCTCTTTGAACCACTTTGGTCTCTTCTCTAGGTGCAATTTCCAACAATGCTCATCATCGTGCCCTTGTTTCTTGCAATGCTTGCAAGAGAGCTTTTCTTCCTTCACTGTCATTGAATTTGCTTTCTTCCCATTCCCTTTGCCTTTGCCTTCTTTCTTTGAAGATGATTCCCTTGATACACCAACTCCAATTTTCCCTGCTTCAATATAGGTTGCTTGAATAGAAACCTCATCAAGATTAGTACGTCCAAACATAAATAAAGTATTACGAATATAAGCAGGAAAACCTACTATATACTTCATAAGAGTTTCTTGTGTAGTCAATCGAACATCTAACATCAAATACATCTTACGAAACTCATTTATATATTCATGTACCGATTGTGCTTTTCTTAATTTAAGACTTTGCCATTCAATTAAAGCATTTTCCTTATACCCCAAAGGATAGAACTGTTTTCTAAGTGCGGAAATAAAATCATGCCATGATGGAAAAATCTTACCAACTTGTTGAGTTCCAGGTTGCATCTTACTTTTCCACCAAATGAGAGATGTGCTTTCAAGACAAAGTGATGCCAATTTGATTTTGGTTGCCTCATCTTTGATTTGTTGCACATTACAATATACCTCCATCTGTCTAACCTAGTTATCAAGTTTGTTAGCATTAACTTCACCATCATAGATAGGAAAAAAAAAATTACATCAAGTTTAAGTAATGGCATAGTAGGCTTATGTTTATGAGAATGTTTTCTTGCAGTAGAAGTTGAACTTGTACTTGAAGAAGAAGAAGATGGAGATGAAGGAGGTGAAGGAGGGGATTTTGGAGGGTCCTCTCCTTCTTCACTTTTGTATTGATTTGAAGATTCCCCTTGAACGGGTCTCTTTTGTTCCAAGTAATCATCATACAACACTTTTACCATCTCCGACATGGCAAGGAAAGTTTTTTTGAAACTCTCTTTCATTTTGAGAAAGTCTTTCTTTTGATGCCATCTTCTCACTTTAAGATGTCCTCTTTCTTGATCCAATCTCAGGATATCCTTCTACAAGCTATCATTCACCATGACTTAGCTTTTCCTTGGTAATCATACAAACTCAAACTAGAAACTATCAACCTGCTCTGATACCACTTGATCCGAAAATGATCTTTTAAAGACTTTGGTTAAGTTTATGCATGAGTTGATTCACCACTTAGGAATTAAGGAGAAGAATAAGTTTATAATGAAAGAATGTTGCAGCCATCATAAAGAATACATAACAGAAATTAAACATTAAGAATAGAAAACCATAACTCCAAGATTGTTAACGGAGTTTGGCAAGGTTGCCTACATCCCCAAGCCTTTGTCTCAATGGGGGAGGCATTCTTATTAATCTTCAATGCTTCAAAAGTACATCAAAAATGCATCAAATGGATTAGAAACTAGTCTGGATGTGTTCGTATCGACCTCAAGAATCCAACACAACTGATGGCACTGAAAAAGGATGAGCGTAGCTCCCGGAAATGGCCTCCAAATTTCACTTCCCGAATGGCTTCCCTGCATAAAAGTGGCTTAAGCTTCCAAACTCTTCAACATTTTGTTGTTTATGAACCTTCTTGGACTATCAAGAACCTATGGTTTATATATATTCTAATTTGGGGTTCGAAATCCAACTTCCCCCCAACTTTATGGCCTCAGATCCCCTTCAGAGGGCTAAAAATCCTCAAAAATCACTAAAAATCAATTAAAAATCCACTAAAATAAGGTCAAACCCCAAAATTTGGCAAAAAGATATGCTTAAGCCCCCATTTAGGGAGCGCACCCCCTTCTGTGGTCATATGAGGGCCATATGGCCTAGTTCCCAATGGGCGCACCTCCCTTAGCTGTAAAAGGTGCTTAAGTTTAAATTTCTGAAAAGTGGGTTTTTTTCTAAAGTATTAATTCGCCCTTTGTGGCTAGCTCATTGTGCTTAAGTCATTTGAAGAGGTAGGTCATGGGATTGAATCCCATGGAGTCCAAAAATATAAATTTGACATTTTTAAGGCCTTGACCATGGTGACATGTGGCACCCTTGGATTGGACCATGTGTCAGCCCATGGTTGGCCAATCTTTTGCCACATGGACTATCAAAACTTTGACACTTGTCATCATGAACCTTTGCCACTTGTCATAATCTAGTGATACCACATGTCATCACCTGATGGATGCCACTTGTCGTAATCTGAATCTGCCACATGTCACATGTTGAAGATGCCATGTGTCCCTTTGACCCTTTGACTTTTTGTTGGAGAAGACCAAATTTTGCAACTGTCATAACTTTCTCATATGACGTCCGTTTTTCGATCTGTTTGCACCGCTGGAAAGCTTGCGACCAACACTTTGTGATCATGTCATTTTCTTGAGCATTTGAGAACTTTGATTTTTGATCATTTTAGGATCCATTTTGGATCACTTTTCGATGCCTCTCAAGCACACAGACTCGATCCTCTGCCACTCTCTCAGCACTATGGCTTGCATCTCCTCCTCCCTAGGCCACTCGACTTTCTCCAAGATACCATAATTAACATTCCTATAGCCATAATAATTGGTGTCAATTCTCTTATAAATTATCTCATACCTAGACCTTCTCTTCCTCACCTCATGGGGATTATCGAATATCTCTTTGACACCAGGGAGGAATTTTGCATCCCCAAAGTATATGTAACCTGAGCTCTTACAAATGGCACTGGGTAGATCAACTTCATTCACTTCCAAGTCCATCGTCTTAGCCCCTAATTTTGCATAATTAGGACCGCCAAGCTTTACAATCTGAGCTTCACATTGCCCCCTTTGCTTGATTAGCAAGAAAAAAAACCTAGTGGATGTAACATCCCCACTATAATCCCCAGTTTACTAAATGCTTATGTAGATATAATGTGTGGTTATGGCCAAAGCAATGTAATATGTAATTGTATTTCTATGTTTTAATGATAAAATGTGATGCTAGCTGGTAAGGGGACATGGACAGATATGGGGGCTGAATTTATCCACTAGAGAGGGGAGGGTCTAAGAGAATGCCTATGAGAGGGGTCTGAGGGGGGAATTACCCATGTCTATTAATTCACCCACATTCCTGAATTTCATCATCATTGTGTAAACCTTCTAAGTTCTGATTGAGTATTCCCAAAGCCAATCATTGAATACATGTAAGAGGGTGGGTGTGAGTGGTCACATCCCATAGTTATTGGGCACATGGGGTTGAGTACAATCATTTTGGGGAAGTGTGTGAGTCAAGAAAGGAAATCCAAAGGGAGGAAATTTGTATGGGTGGGGACAACAGTTTTAGACAAGGAGTTTTTGTGCATGAATAGTAAGTAAAGAGCAAGAAAGAGAGCATGGATCTGGAAAATCCATGGAGGGTGAATTCTAGAGAATGTTGGAGCATATCTTAAGTGTTTTGGAGCTAAATACTGAAGATCTAGGTTTTCAATACTGATGAGTGAACTCCTTAGTGAGTTGCACTATAACAACAAGTGGTTGTTGTTTTTACATGTAGTTTTCCTAGCAGCAAGTTCCCTTGAGTTCCCAGGTAAGAGATTCTTGGTTGCATGTGCTAGAAAGAACCTGATAAATGAATGGGACTCCTGAGGGACTGAGATCAGTGAAGGGGTACATTCCTTGGGTTGGGCAGGTCAAGAGGAAGAGATTTAGTGGAAAATCAAGATAGTTGTAGGAGAATACCAATGGGTTGTGGGAATTTTGAGCTTTGAGTGGATAGTGAGAGACCACCATTTTTTGTGGATTACTAGCCTTAGCTCGGGGGTGACTTGTTATTGAGATTTGGCACAAAAAGTCTATGGTTTGGTGGAACGTCTGTCCCAAGTAGTTGGTTCCACAACTATCTATAAAAGATAAGCGTTTTATCTTGTTGTTGTATGTATTATGAGTTTATTTGTTGTGCATTAACTATGTGTATCAAATTGATCTATATGTTGTTGAAATTGAGTTTAATATTTGCATTTCATGTTATTTTAGCATGTTGTAGATTCATCTAAATAATGGTAACATTCAATAGTTAAATCTGTATGTGATTCGTAGTTGTGAGCTACAAAAAATTATTTAGTTAGCATAAATTTTTCGTTTTTATGATTTTTTCGCATTGTAATGTTCCTCGATTAGGCTGGGGGAAGTTACAATTGATGTGTTAATTATAATACTCTATCAACCTCAAGAATGATCTAAGTCCCATACTATATATTTAATAGAAGTTGAGAAGCACATTTGAAAAAAAAAACTAATACTTCATAAGCTTCACCAACATACCTTATTGTTGAATATTAAGCATTTCCTTGGCCTCTATGTGCTCCTCCATGAGATCATCATTCATGTATTTACTAAGAATATAATATTTCTTCTTCTCCACAACCATGCACTCAAACTATTTCTCATCCGGAAGGGGTACATGGGAAACAAACTCTCGCTCTCTCTACTACTAGTTTCCCTTGTCCTGCCCTCCCAATTCTTTCACCACATCATCCTCTTCCTCGAATAGGATTGGATTAACAAAAACAACCTCCCCACTCTTGACCATCAAATTAGCCTCCCTCTTGACAGACTCGATCCTCCATCACTCCCTCAATGCTTTGGCCCGCATCTCCTACTCTGCAAGTCGCTTGACTTTCTCCAAGATATCTTCCTCGCCATCTCTGTAACCATAATAAATAACGTCAATTAGCTTGTAAAACTCATACCTAGACCTCATATTATTTTCCTCATGGGGCTTATCAAATATCTCTTTGATGTTGAGGAGGAATTATGTAGCTCTTGGACACCAATTGTAACATGCTATCTTCTATCAACCAATTGGTGTCGAAGAGTTGTGAAATTCTTCCTCAACATCAAAGAGATATTACATAATACCCCTAAAGCAAAGGATAAGAGGTCTAGGTATGATATTTACAAGGGAATTAACACCAATTATTATGGCTACAAGGATGAGAAGGACTATATCTTGGAGAAAGACGAGTGACCTGTAGAGGATAAGATGTGGGCTAGAGCATTGAGGGAGTGGTAGAGGATTGAGTCTATCAAGAGGGAGGCCAGGTTGATGGTCAAGAGTGGGTAGGTCCTTTCCATTAAGTCGCCCATGTTCGAGGAATAGGAGGATGTGGCAGAACAAATGGGAAAGGAGGACAAGGAAAACTAGTAATAGAGAGGGTGAGAGTTTGTCGCCCATGTGCCCCTTCCAGATGAGAAAGAGATCAAGAACATGGTTGTGGAGAAGAAGAAACATGAGCTTCTTAGTAAATATATGAGTGGGGATCTGAAGGAGGAGTGGGTCGAGGCCAAGGCAATGATTGATATTCAACAATAAGGTATGTTAATGAAGCTTATGGATCATTAGTTTTTTTTTCAAATGTGCTTCTTAACTTCTATTAAATATACAACATGGGCCTTAGGTCATTCTTGAGGTTGATGGAGTATTATAATCAATACATCCATCAAGGTTCCTTTCTTTTTTATTAGAAAAAAGAGGCACTGGGAAGCTCGGTTCGTAGATCTTGGCAATGCTAAATATGCCAAAGAAGAGGCCACGATGATGGACTTGGAAGGGAACGAAGTTGATGTGCCTAGTTCCACTAGCAAGGGCCCCAATTACAAATACATAGGGGTTGCGGAATTCCTTCCCGATGTCAAAGAGTTATTTGATAAGCCCCCCTAAGGTGAAGAATAGGAGGTATAGCTATGAGATTTACAAGTGAATTGACGCCAGTTATTATGGCTACATGAATGATGAGGAAGGTATCTTTGATAAATTCAAACGACCCATGGGGGAGGATATGTGAGCCAGAGCACTGAGGGAGTGGCAGAGGATCGAGTCTGTGCACTAAATTATGAGAGGCATCGAAGAGTGACCTCCATTTTTTCCTTTGCAAAGAAAACCCTCCACAAAACTTTAATTGTAGAGGTTTACAATTGTACCTTGTCAATTAAATTGTTTGTCATTGTATTTTTGTGTAACAACCGTAATGGCGCGCTTTGAAGCGCACCAATGTGCTATAAACAATATAGTGCATCGAACAAGTAAGTTAAAAAAAAATCATGTGTTTATCATCAATGTGCCGAAATATACAACGAAAAAATGAGTGAGAATTTCATTTTTTCTAAATGTATGTGTTTATAAATGAAAGCCCTAATCATTATTTCATTTTTTTCCAAAATTTAGAGGGGATATTTGTGCAAGAGAGTTTTACCAACAAATACTTTGGATTGGATAGATTTTTTTGAAGAGATAAATTTGTAAGGGATCATTGTAAGTAACATACAAATATGCAGAGAAATTTCAGGTATGTGATTTCATTCTATTGATCATCTCAATATTTCCCCTATTTGATTCAAACAATTTTCAATGCATTCTCAAAAAAATAAAAGGGTTTCATAGTTACATTCGGTATTGGAAGCCTTAGCTTCCTTATTATTTCTTCTGGTTTCCATCTCTATATTTCACAATGGGACCACTCATTGCATTGGATCACAAACCCTATTGTTGTCAATTTTCTTTTAAAAAAGTGCTTTCACGATTAGCAATGCACACTATATAGGAATAGCGCACCAATGAGTATTTTTCTATCAACAACACTGTTGAGTTTAAAATGAAAATGAACATTGTTTTTAATATCAAAAGTGTCATGTTTTAAATTTGTTCACGGCCTCGGTGATGTGCAATAAACATTAATGAGACACCAGTGCTTCTATTAATTTATAGAGTACCACCCCCGGATGGGGTGTCAAGGGCTGCGATAGCGCCACGTAGGCCGAGCCAGGACGCCGCGTTAATGCATCCACCAGCTCGCCTTGCCTCGCACATACAACCCACATGACTCGCAGCAAGCAATGCATTACGAAGAGGCCCCTCGCGCAAGCGAAAGGTACTCTCCCGCAGAGCACTAACGAGCAAGGATTAATGGCGTCGTTTATTGCCCTGGACATGTTAATTATGCTGTTTATAACGCATATAGCCCGGGTTGCAGCACCTAAAGGCAATTTGGTCTGGCAGACCACCATCTCTCCGGTGCATTCGAGCAGAGGCAGCCTCCCTCTCGTCTCTCTCGCACAGAATCAGCACTCAGCTACCACGCTCCTCAACCGTATTTGGATAAATACAGGCAGCCTTCGAATACTCCACAGAAACTCTGCCATGCCCCGTATTCGTGGGA
>SNQJ01S0159901.1:10940-21805 GCA_010110895.2 Picea sitchensis
CTGCAAATTTTGTAAAGCTTACAGAAGAAAAGGTGACTATTTTGTAACACTTACATAAGAAAATGTGACTATTTTGTAGGTATTTTCAGAGAAAAGATGTGAATTGTCCAACGAATTTATAGTACCCAACCCATCTATTTTGTAGGTATTTTCAGAGAAAAGATGTGAATTCTCCAACGAATTTATAGTACCCAACTATTTTGTCTGTATTTTTAGAGAATTGGAAGTTTTTAGCAGATATCTAATTACGTTTTAAGGTGGTGTTCAGAGCAAATATGGAACTCTCCAAAGTACTCGAAGTTTTAACATATATTGGTAGTTGTTTTATGCGTTGGTATCCCTGATGGTGATATGGAGTGTTCGAGTCTAACAATGCTATATAAAAACTACAAACTTAGTATTAGGGATCCCATGATCGTACCTGGCTTCTCCTGCACGGATGAGCAACACCTCTATGTCCAAAAATACAGATTTCTGTCATTTTGGATAGCCTCATCAGGCTCTCCATAAATCCTGTAAACCCCTCCACTCCCTGTGGATGAGAGGAGCCATATTCTGGTCATGTCTCGGTTTTTCAAGACCACGACGAGCAGAAGAATCGCGCTTTGCTATACCCATTTTGAGATGCTACAATTGGGAAAATTACGATGACCAGGACTCAGGCTTGCGGGTTACAAAACAATTTGACATCAACTTCCATTACCGTAGATCTTCCTTCTGTAGCAAAATTATTAGCTGATATATTTATTATATTTAGATACATTTTGTACTCCATATATTCATCCATCGGATTCCCAGAGAGTTTCTGCATATTTTGTCCAAATCCGTATGAGCAGACTTGACTTCACTTACACTGGCAAAGGCAAAGACAAAAACAGAGAGACACTTGGCCTTCACGTGGGCAAGAAGAGAAGAAGACAAATGTAAAAATATAAGCAAAATTTGACAACTTATCATCAGGTTAGAGATCAAGGTTTTCAAGTTAACCAATAACAATTGTCAGTTTAACATTCACCATTGGCATGCTAAGGACTTTTGTGGTTGTCGCACTGCTTGCTCGTGTTCTTCAACTTCTCATTCTTAATCTTTTTCTTTTCATGCTAGACTAAATGGTTTCTATGTTCTTTGTTTGGAGAGTTAGGATTACATTACCCGTTTTGAGTTCATTTTTGAGTTGCAAGGATTTTCCAACTCCAAACCTTTGTTTACTCTTTTATCGAAATTTGTGCTTAATCTTAATGACACAATGTTAAGTGGTTGGCAGTCGAGATGTGAGATGTCTAGAAAGTATATTTCTATTTGGATGCAACTATACCAAAGCAGATAGATTCTCATGGAGATTTTCATGTTGATGGTTGAAACTTATAAACCTCGAAGAGAAAGTAGAGACCATTGTAATTTTAATAACCTATATATTAACAGAATAAACACATCTGGTACATTGAGAATCCATTATTTTTAACAAATCATATCCATACACAACCCCAACCGCCATACCCACTAATTTTTCTATCCTTTAACCAGAGATTTCGATGGCTCTAAGCTCAGCTTTAGACTGAGACTGCTTGGGAACCATAACAATGAGCACTCCATTTTCCATTGTAGCCTTCACCTAGTCCACCTTGGCATTTTCTGGTAGGCGTCTTGTTAGACCGCTCGATACAATGCTACTTGTCATTCTTTTTCTCTTCTTCTTTCTTGCGTTCACCACTTATCTGTAAAACTAGGCCGTCTTCCACCACTATCTTTACCTCCTTTTTCTTCAAACCTGCTAGGTATAAAAGGTTAATCAAGGGTGCTAGATAACAAGGATTTCAGAAAATCATTAACAAAAGAACATAAACCCTCTAATAGGCATGATGAATACCTAAAAGATCAGCCTTGAAGATGTGCACGTCAGAAGTTTCCTTCCATTCGAGCCGAATGTCGGCTACGACTGTCACATCATTCCTTGCAAGGTGTGAATTCAATATGATGCCATAAATCCAGTGAGAACGGATCGAAAACGCTTGATCTTCTGCCAAAGAAGGATGGATATCGACTCCGAAGGCAAATGTGAATGTAAGATCTTCTAAGACTCGGAGAGTTTTTTTCGTTAAGATGTGTGGACGGAGAGGGAAACATTTATAATAGTGGATAAAACAACTTGTTTGCATTAACTAAGTGGTTATTTAATTCATTGACCACACCCCACCCCACCCCGGAGTAGGCTTGAGCTCCTTGTAAGCTAAAACCTTAGTATGAAGATAGGGACTAGTTGCTTTCCAGCTATTTCCCTTTTTTTCTCGTATTAAAGGATGAGAGGTCTATTTAAGACTGATAATTTTGATCATTTATATTTTATTTTCAAGAAAGGGTTATTTAATAATAACAACTTTAATGATGTTGATTTCAAATTGATATTGATAATTTCATGTTTTCATATTTATTATTTTTTTATTTTAATGGTTAATTTTGATATGTATGTTTGCTAACATGAAATATTAATGTTTTTAATTATTTGTTTTTTATTTTTCATATAAAGTTGTATTTTAATTTTTGAATCTTAATAATATTATTAAATAGTTAATAAATATTTTTTATTTTATTTGTTTTTATAGTGGAATTTTATTTTAACTTTTCATTTCCTAAATGTTAAATATTTTTATATGTTATTTTTTATTTTTAAGGAAATTTTTTTAGAAAAATTTAAGGATATTTTTTCTTTTTGTGAAAGACATCTCTACTAAACTTGTTGACGAAGACTCATATACTTCAATAAAAGAGACTTGAATCTGATACTTACTAACCCAAATATAACAATTCTAGTGAGAATGACTTTAAAATGTGTATTATGATTGGGATTAATTTTTTTTCATTTTGCATATAAATTTTGGGGTATGTATGTTAGTTGAGTGTTTGGACATGGAGTAAGACTTAAAACTACTTCTAATTGGATAAGAGCTCGCCTTCCTTCAACGTAAGGACCCAAGACCTATACACATCTAGTAGAAGTGAAAGTCTATCCCCTTATAAGTTATTTGAGGAGGTTTGATTTCCTTATAATGAATTATCCCACATTCATAGTTTTTCTTAAATAACTATAATGAATCAACTAACATTTGCCAATAATAACCAATAATAAGTTTTCTTATACTAATTAGCAACTAAATTATGATTCATTTTGCTACATTCTTTTAAAAAAAACACATTAAATTACAACGCTATGTATGCTGACTTATTAATTTTGAATAGCCAAAAGTTCATTGAATACTTAAAAAATTATCAAAGATTTCTTTTAAGAAAATTTAAAAAATCATGCGGAAGGGTGGGAGGTTTTGAAAACGCTAAGAGCCTTTCTTCTCTACCTTATTGATGGGCGTTTGACGCGTGGGGAGTCGCTTTGAAACTTGAAGGGGAGTACAGACGCGCGTATCCGTTCCGTAATAATTATAAGCGTGCATGCCGGAAATGGCGCGAAAGGCGTGCGTGCTATTTGGTGTTGTTTGGTGCGACTGATAAGGACCGTGATGAAACCCTAACCCTAATCCTCTGCGTCTCCATTCCACTTTCCTATTTTATTTGTGAAGAAGAAATGTGTTTTTAGTATATGAAAGTTTTCACTATTCCACATCTGTAATCCCCAAAACTCTCTCCGTTCCACTCTTCTATTTTGTTTACGAAGAAGCGGTACTCCATTTTTGAAATCCATGGGGGACTTCTGGGATCGAGGTAAAATGCCTTAAGATTTATTGGTAGAACAAGTTGTCACTGTATTCTTTTTTTTTCTTTCTAACAAAGATTTAATATTTCTGTTTTTCACCTTTTTTTTTATTTTAATTATTCTAACAGAGATTTATTATTTCTGTACAGTTGGTGGAGGCAAAGATGTTGGAAAATTGTGATGTACAGAGCTGTATCTATGGAATGGGTAGAATTGAAAAGAAAGAACTTGTAAGTATGTCTGTCTGCGGATCTTTAGATTTTTCATTTTCAGATTTAGAAAGAAGCCAATGAATGGCTACCACGATTTTAGTTATTACTGTATTTCCGACAAGAAAAAGAAAGTAGTTGTCATTCCAAAACTAGGCCAACCCTTTTGTCAATGTAATACGTTCAAGCAAAACCTATGCAGAAAAAGGCATTCATTCTGCAATTTATGTTATGCTAGCATATGCGAATCAGCCGTTGTTTAAACTTTGGTTTTACAAGGAAATTTAAGCACTTTTCATCAACATCTTCGTACTTGAGAAATTGCATTTCCAATAAGAGAAGAATTGTCCTTTCAAAAGAGAATAGGCATCCTCTAAAAACTGTAGGATAGTCATATACAGGGATACAATCTAGTCACGGTAACATGATTGTGCCCTAAATTGCCCATTGCATATCTCATCTTTCATTAGCCTCCCACAGTGATGGAGATAATGTATACATTCAACCATGTTTGGAAGACCTCTGCTAAGGGTTGCCAGAATCTAGGCTTTTTGAGCGTTCTATTCTCTCAAGCGCTTGTTACTATTTAGGGATCAGAGTGCCACACATTTTGGGTTCAACCTAATGAACGGTTCTAATCTCTGAACAAATTAGATTGCATTCTCATTCGTTTTATAGTTTTCAGTAGAACGGTTTAAAGAGAAACCACTATACAGCACCATGCTGTTCTTTTAATATAGACTTCATGCTCTATTTTGCCTAGTTGCCCATAGACGTTAAAGAAAACAGGGGATAGGTACACGCTAATTACACTCTTTTAAGGCATAAATCAGACAACCATAGTTGTCTGTTAAACTGAGCAGTTCAAGGAAATGATTAGTTCAGAACTCTCTGCTGGGCATTTGAATTTTAAAATTAGAATAAGATGTTCTATGTAGCTAGAATAAGATGTTCTATGTAGCTAAAATTAGAATAAGATGTTAGATGTTCTATGTTCTTATTATGGCTGAAACTCCGTACTTAAGCTTCTACTATGTTTCCTCTTCATTACTTGCTTTGCTAAGCTTATAGCTTGCTTTTCTGTTTTTTAGTCTTAGGTTTTTGTTGTTTCTGACATTTCCAAATTCAGATTGATTTTCACTTAATTTTCCTTATCACAGAGTGCTTTGGGTTGAGGTATTTCATAGATTTGATTTGACCCAAGATCTTATTTTTTTATTGGAGTCTTTCGGTTTTCTACTCCTAGATTAATGATTCGAGTTTCCAAATCCTTAAGCTCAAACCTAAATGGCATGGCCCCCTCCTCTCTTGCATTCTTAATCTCTAAAAGTATTGGTCCATGATTAGATATTGAGCAATAGATCTTCTTCGAAAAAGAATAAATCTTCTTTGAGTATGACATCCATTGATCCCATTAGGAGATGTTATCCTTGGTAGGGGTTACTAACTATTAAGCCTTCCTTCCATCCTTTTAGTTTAAAAGGAGGTTGAGATCCCTTGTTACGTATTTGTTATGAATCAGAATGTTTCGTAATGATGATTGAATGTAGAGCCAACATTTTCTTTTATTTGTAGAAGCTAACTCTTTTAAAGGCCCATGCATCTTAAATTGAAAATGGAATTTTCCAAACTGAATACGTAATTGTTATAAAAACTTCATGAGGTAGCTTTGTTTCGTGCAAAAGTACCAAGGGTTGGTCTTTCATATTTGATGAACTAACCAACTTTATTATTTTTAATAATTGATCCTAGTCCTCTAGCTTTCCACAAAATGCGTTTCATAACTATCTAACTTTATTATTTTTAATAATTAATTCTAGTCCTCTACCGATCCATGAAATGCCTTTCATTTGATTGTGATATTGGCCCACATCACCTTATTATTTTTAATAACTAATCCTAGTCTTGTACCTTTCGATGAAATGTTATTCATTTATTATGTTGATTTTGATTTTTGCCCACACCACGATGATAAGTCTTGGTGGGTGGTTGATCTGGATTTAGGAGCGAAACGAATTAATTAACAAACTGAATACAATAAACATAGAGATATGAATAACAACACAAATATCCAATGAACAATATCTTTTACTCAATAAATGAAATAGGCTGAAACTATAAAACTTTAGAACTGAAACACTTGCTTGAATGGTGGTAGCTATCTCTGACAAGAGATGTGGCTGCTACGCGCATTTGTTTGAGCAAAATGACTACAATGAGGCTCCAAAGGTTTTTTTAACATTACTCATGAATTCCAAAACCTTAGACATCCAAAAACCTAACCCTAGGAGATGAAACATGAAAACTTATGTGGGCCCCTATGGGTAAGTTGGTACCTCAACTCTTCGGGGTCGTAACTTTTGCATACAACCTCTATTTTAGGCGCGTGATAGATCGTTGGAAACGTCTTTTCGAAAACTACGCATTATGTCATTAATCTCTGACTTTGTTTATTGCTTGACTCTGACGAGCCAAAAAAGCATTGTTTAGGGCCCCAAAACGACCCTGGAAGTACAAAAAGATGTGTTGACATGAAAAAATATAAAATAAGCCAATTGGATTAGGTGGGTGGCCACCAGTATGCACCTGGAATATGTGTAGGAATTTAGACAACCCCAGAAGTGTAGAACCCACAATTACAAAGAAGTACAGAAGAACATGTTGAACTAAAAAATGTCAAGAGGAGCCAGTTGGAATAGTTGGGTGGATACCAATATCCACCTGGATCAATCCTCTCCCATTAGGAAGAAATGCTCTCTATTGCATTGAGATCCCTAATTAACTGAGAAAAATTATGTTGAATTTGGCCCCGAGTGAGCCACTTTCCTTGGTGGAGGAGATGACATGCCTTCAGAACCCAATAAAGATGGATCATTTGTTGGCGAGTGCCCTTGACCTTTGTGTCAACTATCTGATAAATGGATGCATGTTCCATGTAGTCACGGTTGAGCTTTGTTGGTGTCAGTTGTTCTGTGATCTCTGAGGTGTCCAATAATGGTGGAAAATATGGTCGAAGGAGGTCAACATTGAACACTGGGTGCAAGCCAAGGAAGGGTGGAGTGTTGAGCTCAAAATCATTGCTACCCACAACGTTGGTGATAGTGTAAGGCTCATAGCGATGTGGGCAAAGCTTCCGATGGGGCCCTGTAAGATGCACATTCTGCAAATGTAACCAGACTTTGTCCCCAACCTGAAATTTGTCATGGCTTTGCTTGTACTTAGCATTGGCTTTCTGTAAAATCTCATGGACCTGTTGGTAGATGTGCTAAATCTTCTCAATGAATCTGGTGGCTTTGTTGGTCTCATACTGAACATGGGAAGAGTCTGTTTGTGTGGTTGCAAGAGGTACTGCAATATCAATGGGACCCAAGGGTTGGAATCTCAGCCCCACCTAAAATGGGCTATGGTCGGTGGAGCTATGGAGAGCCATGTTGCAACTGTGTTGAACATAGGGGAGACTTTCATCGCATGTACGCGAGTGCTTAGAGTTGCACATGCGCAGGATGTGCACAATCATTTGATTGATGACCTCTGTTTGGCTGTCTGTTTGGGGGTGGAAAACGGTGGATTTAATGAGCTTGGTTTCCAACAGTGACCAGAGATTTGACCAAAATGTGCCGAGGAACTTGTTGGCTCGGTCGAAGATGATGGTCTGTGGTATCCCAAAATGGACCCACACTCTTTCGATGAGCTTGCCAGTATCTTCCACTATGATATTCTTCTTGTAGGCTGTGAGGATGGCCATAGTCGAAAATCGATCAATGACCACAAATACACAATCATTGCCTTGCTTGGTGGACGGAAGGCCAGACATGTAATCCATCCAGATGGATTCCCAAGAATTCTGGGGGATAGGAAGAGGGGTGTATAAGCCTTGCTTCTTGATGGCTGGCTTGGCAATGACATAGGCAGTGCAAGATCTGATATAGTTGTTGATGTCCCGTCGAAGTTTTGGCCAATAAAAATGTTTTTGTAGAATGACCACAGTTTTCTCCACACCAAAATGTCTTGCCATCCGATTGTAGTGGGCTTCCTAAATCATCTTTTAACGTTGGTTTGCAGGATCACATAGATGGCCCAAATGGCATAACAGTCCATCCTGAATGTGAAAATCAGTGGCATTCACACTTGTACCCAAGAGATGATAGGTGGTGGTGAAGTCTGGATCTTGTTGATAAAGTTGGGGCCACTCAGATGCTTCATGTCGACTGAGGCAATCAATGACACAATATGTGCTCCATGTCTTATACTTGATGTTGAGATGAAATTTTTACAATTAGGTGGACCACTTCTGATGGCGGTCGTTCTGTAGCTTCCCCTACGCATGTATGAACTGCAAAAGGCTTGTGATCAGTGTGGATGATCGTCTCCTTTCCCAGAATGTAATGTTTCCATTGACGACAGGATTGTACAATGGAATACATTTCCTTGTCATAGGTGGGGTATTTTTGGACAGTATCTGAGAGTGTCTCACTATGTTATGCCATTGGATGATCGTGTTGAGTGAGAATTGTTCCTACAACATAGTCAGATGCATCGATCTCAATCTCGAAAGGTTGTTGTAGACCGAGCAAGGAGATTACTGGAGTTGAGCAAAAGTGATGCTTCATATAATCAAAAGCTCGTTGTTTTTCTTTCCCCCACATGAACTTTTCCCTACCAATGCCCTTGGTTACTTGGCTGAGGGCCCATGCAATATGGGATAATCCTAGTATGAACCGTCAATAAAAGTTGGCTAGTCCCAAGAAGCTTCAAAGCTCGGTTAGTGTGGTTGGGGCTGGCCAGTCACAAATGACTTGGATCTTAGCTGGATCAACATGTACCCCATGCTCATCAAAAATGTATCCCAAGTATTGGATCCTGTTCATGCCAAAGTAGCATTTTTCAAGTCGGCATATAACTTGTGTTGTCGCAAAGTGTTCAAAACCTGCTAAATATGCCACATGTGCTCCTTCCAAGTTCTACTGAAGTTGAGGATGTCGTCCCAATATACCACTACAAAAGACTTGGTGAAGATTTTCAATACATCATCCATCAACCTCATGAAAGTGGCCGGTGCATTTGTTAAGCCAAAGGGCATGAACAACCATTCAAAGATATCTTCTTTAAATTTGAAAGCTATATTCCATACATTAATTGGTTCGATGGGAACCTGGTGGTAGTCAGAGTTTAGGTCAATCTTGTTGATGAACTTTTCCCCCTTGAGTTAGTCAAGAAGGTCATCAATCCTCAGAATTGGGTACTGATTCCTGACTATGATTTTGTTTAATGCTCTGTAATCGATGCAGATTCACCAGGTCACATCCTTCTTCTGCACCAATACAATTAGGCTTCCGCAAGTGGAGGAGTTGGGTCTGATGTGCCCCTTTTGAAGAAGCTTCTGGATCTTACGCTTAGTTTCTTCATTTGCATCAATGAGCGACGATAGATTGGTCCATTAGGCAGAGGTGCACCGGTGATTAGATCAATTGGATGCTTGACTTGGAAGTGTGTCGAGACCCCGATGGGTGAGGAGAAGATGTCTATGTACTCTTCCACAATCCTGTCCACTTTCTTCTGTTGCAAAGAGAAGCTATGTGTAGAGGCCACGGATGTGGCAATGACCTTTTGTGGGTGAAATGATGAAGATGGGTTACACTTTTGCTTGTTTTATGAGAAAAAAATTTGTATTTTCGCAAGTTATTCAACTTCCGACATATAAAAGTATTTTTTTTATTTAGAATTTCACTTTACAGTAAAAACAAAACTTGTGAAGAATTGTGTTATCTTTCCAATAACTATTTTTCAATTTTTTTTTATCACGATTTGATATGTCAATTTGAAAATTGTTTAAGAGTATGTTTCTTAAACATGAAATGAATGATAATGAGTTACTTATTTCTACAACAATGTATATATTATTAAACTTATGTTTTGAAGAAACAAAATATACTGCAACAATCTACAGGGAATCTATTTTATTATGACTATTATTTTTAATTTAACGGATGAATATTATAATTTCTAGAATTTTTTGAAGTTGACCAAGCTAAAAACATTGCAGAGTTTAAAAACATGTTTTTCTACACCTTCTATCTATCTTAATTTTTACTTAAAACTAAAATTTAAATATACCCTTTTGAAAAGAACAGTTTAAGGATTATGAATATATTTTTTTCAATTTTTTCACTGTATATTTTTTGAGATACCGATATTTCATTTCACCGAATCATAATGTCTGCTGAAAGTATTATGTAGTGAGTTTTTTTAAAAATAAAATAAAATTAGATAAAAATAAAGAAAATGAAAACAAATTATACGAATTGAAAGTAGATTCAACTTTGGAAATGCTGGTGTCATTTTCGAAACCAAATTATCAATGTTTGTAGGAGTCTGCAACCTCTGAAGTTTATTTATGCTTGGGGCATTTCTCTGGTTTTGGTTTTCAGTTGCAATTTCATTTTTTCGGCCAAAAGGCTAAAATTTAACGGAATCCGTCAAACTAAATGGTTTCCAGATCTTTCGGCCGAAAAACTAATTATTTCAGTCGAAAGACTGTCGGAGGAATTCCGACCGTTGGAAAATATGAAATGACACGTCGTATAGGTTTTTTTCGTGCCAAATTGTATAAATAGGATTGCAACCGAACAAATTTAACACAATCCATCAAATGAACAAAAATATATGAGCTCGAGGATAAGGATTTCAAAGCATTTCTATTACTGATTGCCGCTATATTCTTTTCTTTTTTTCTTTATTCCCTCTGTTCCATAGGCTTAATCGGAGGATTGATATCGATACATAGTGGGTTTTTAAAACACTTAAACAAATTTTCGAATCATCTTTTTGGTTTTTGTTGAATAAGGTAAATGATGTTTGTTCAAGTTTTTATTGGAATAACAATTTATGGGTTGAAAGATAAATGTTGAGAATTTTTTCAAGGTGAAGTCTTTGTTGAACATATCTTTTACAGA
>SNQJ01S0159902.1:0-21793 GCA_010110895.2 Picea sitchensis
GTTATAAAGGACAACAATGAGTAATGAATAAATGTTGAATGCTAATTAATGAGTTTTGTGCAAGAGGGAAGTTTTGTGAAAAAGAGCCCCACACTCATTCACCCCCCCTCTAAGTGTGGTAGGTGTGTCCAATAGTCACTACGTATTTTTCAAAAGATGTGGTTGTCTGCATCTGCAATTCTGCCTGCACATGAGAGGGGACTTTAGGGAGATACATCTTGTATATGGTGGTTGTCTAAGTGGCTCAATATATCAATCGGAATATGGTCATTGACAAGAAAAACAAGATATCTACTATTCAACAAAAATGCATCTAGCAATCCATACTGCATTTTGTTCCATGATGTCAATCCTGTCAGTGGTCATTATGAACCACTACTGTATTGAAAATTATCCATATGCAATCTTGGAGGACCTCATATTTACTTGTCCCTCATTTGAAAAGACCTTGAATCGCAGTGGAAACGGATTATGCATCGCATAGACTGCCATGGCTTGTAGATAGCATCAATTGTTGTATCTAGTTGTGGAGATAGTCTGTTCAATTCAATTTGTTGTTTGGTAGAAACAAAGTTCAATGTGCATTTGTTGCGGATTTACACTGTACAATCCTTTTGCAATGCAATTATAGGCGGAAACCAACAACATTTTAGATGCTTGCATCAACACCTTTCACCATATCTCCTAGAAAATATGTTGGCAATTGGAAGTTGGCCAGAATACCTTGTAAACATGGAACTGCCATATGAAAAAGGAAATGTGGAGGGTGGCATATTCTATTTTCAATGGATATCTATCATATTTAGAGTAAATATCCAAGTCTGGTCGGCCCTACCAGATGGAACTGTCCATTCCTGGTCTTTTGATTCAAATTGTGATCGAGCAATTGACATCATCTCGTTGAAAATAGATATGGCACATATCCATTATCAACCTTTGCTGTGACATATCACTGGTTCAGGGTCCACTGTCCATGCCACCCAAATTGCATCGAATCTGCATACACGTGGAATTCTTTTTAATGAGAATGAAACTCATCCCAATTGCGATGAGGACATACGTGGCTTAAACAAAAAACGTAGACTAAGTTATCACAACTTGAAAAAGGTCATGCGTGAAATTCGTCCCAGTTGTGATGAGGCCATACAAGGATTAAACAAAAAACTTAGACTAAGTTATCACAACTTGAAAAAGGTCATACGTGAGAGAAAAAATACATTGGTAGTATAGGAAATATTGTCGGCTCAGGGTCCAGTGTCAATGCCAGTCAAACCACATCGAATCTGCATAAGTGTCTCATGCTATTTAATCAAAATGAAATTCATCCTAGCTTCCATGAAGTCATCCTGGCCTTAAACAAGAAATGTAGACTAAGTTATCACAACTTTAAAAGGGTCATACGTGAGAGAAAAAAGTACATTACTACACTTCCTTCTAGAGAAAAACTGACATATCAAAATCTAAAAAAAATTGTTTATGCACAACACAACATAAACAGGTACGGTTGCATATCCCACAATGTTCATGCAACTGTCTGAGAGGAAAAAATCACATTTCGTGGGCTAGAACCAACATCATACACTACTACCAATGAAAACCAGGAAACACTTGTTGGAAACCAATTCACATTTTTCCATTGTCTTATAAGCTGCCTACACCAATGTTTTGCAAACATCAATTTTTTCGTCGCAATTTTCAAATAAACGACACTTTTATTTTTTGCGACATTTGCACATTTACCTTCGTTGTTGTTTTCACGACTGTAAGTGTGAAAACTTAGTCTTTTGTAGTCGCATTAAAATCATTATTTGAACTGTCGTTATCCTTCTTGTTGATATGCCCATTGCGCTTACATTTCACTTATCGTTATGCAGTTGGCAAAACTTTTGATCTATACTCTTTGGACATTCTTAGATTGATTGTGTGACTTTGTCTCATTGAATTGCGATGCATTAGCATTTGGATTTATATGTTCTTTGATTTGATTTACTTGACCATTGGTTTCATGAAAATACATAGATGTTATGGTTAAATCCTTCATATATCTCTTTTAATATGATACCTATGTTCGTGTTTTCAAAACTATTGGCATGTTGATTATATGAAGACCCATTGGCACATTGGTTAAACTCTTGATATGAGTTGTTACAATACATTGGCGCATGGTTAAACATTTGGTATTGGTCTCAATTTGTATGATTGGTTTTAAAACTATGGCATAACGTTGATTGCGTGCGTTGGTTTATACACTTACCATTGGTTTCATTGGTCAGCCAAGTGACATGATTGTTGAACTATACTATAATGGGTAGAACAACTATAAGCCAGAAGTTGTACCTTGGAAATAACTATTATGCATGGAAGAGATAAGCTCCACCACCTTCGCACGATGACATTAATGTCTATCCCTTATCCCTGTTTTACCTCTGCTCGCTCGGGTAACCCTTCGTGCACCCTGCTCCTGTGTATGTTATGATCCAAACCCTGGCTCGTTCACCGTGTGCTCAGCTCCATGGCACTGGTGGTGCGAATTGAGCCGAACGGTAGCCAAGCCTTGCTACTATTTGACAATGCCCAGAAAGACTTAGAGGATAACGGTTGTCTCACCTTCGTGCAAAGGTTTGAGGGTTTTAATTTAATTTGTGGCACAACAGTTCGCCCTGACTTTTGATGGCTATAGAGCCAAGGTGGGTGACATCCAGTTGTAAATCAATGAGGAGTTTATTAGTTCTACTACAGGGTTACCCTCCTCGGGACAACGTTGGTTCAAAAATTCTAAGGTTGAGGAGGTTCCATGGTCGCTATTGTTCGTCTCACGAAAGGTCACATATTGTGGCAGAGGTATGCCCATCTTCGTGCTTAAACCATGATGGCATGATACTTTGATGGTGGTCAAACAATTCGTGACCTGTGAAGGTCGATATGGACTCGTTGTTCTCTACCACCTGCGTTTGTTAATGAATTGTATGGGATACCTGTTGAATATGCCTTTCTATTTCCAGCGTAGCCTGTACAAAATGTCAAAAAGGTTTAAAAGGGAGAAGGCCTATAGTAGCCTGTTCCACCATGGATTAATTAGACTTATCATTGTTCATCACTTAAGTCTCCATGGTGATAGCTGGCGAGCTTTTATCGCTCGGAATGGTTTTGATGATACAGACCCAATCCAGGTTGACAAGCCTGTGATTAATGAAGCTAAGGCCGGACCACCCTTGCCCTGTGATTAATGATACTGACTTACCCGACGTTATAACTGAAAAGGTTGAGGCTATTAAAAAGCCCGTAAGCAAAAAGGCCAAGGCAAACCCTACTGTTGATGGAAAAGGAAAAAAGAATGCTAGGCTTATCTCGAGAATGGCTAGGAATAAGCCTAAACCTAGTGTTGAGCAGAATCCCATAGTCCTTGGTGAGGATTCGGACTCTGACATAGAACGCTTCCTAGCTAGTGAGTATCCTTACTCACAGGGTTTGTGCTCCGATCCACCTTATGATTTCGTTTCCAATCTTCCCCCTTGCCTAAAGAATAATCCTAGCTACCCTAGGATTAAACTACCTAACGAAACCCTTGGAAATCTAACCAAACCCTCACCTGCACTTTCCAAATCCAGACAGTCAACCTGTGACCAATGTGATTTGTGGTTGGAACGATACTATATGGACGTTCCCCTGCTTCAATCGAAAATCAAATCGCTGGAAAGTCAAGTTGCAGTATTGACCAGCCAAAGAGACAAACTCCAAGCAACTGATAAGAAGCAGAGAACCACTGGTTCCATCACTTTCAAGAATGTTGAATTTGCCACAGCCGTGGTCAACTCCAAATTGTCATGATCAAGCTGTCTGCTCGCCATACAGGTATGAATTTTGATATCATTTTGGTTTTGTGAATGACCAGGATTAATATAATTATGTGAGTTTGGTTTTCGAATAGCTCTATCTATCCTTTGAAATGGCTATGTCATAATGTTGTTCATCCTATACATTATTTTCTCACTGCTAAAAATAAATGAAGTTTTGATTTGGATACACAATTCACTCATTCCTAGTTTAGCCATTGATAGATTCTTGTCGGATTTGATTTGCTTTCAATTGGATTTGTTTTGTATCTAAATATGAAACAGAGGTTTTTCATGCTAGATTTAGAATATGATCATGTTTTGATTTGATTTCGTTATGGTTAGTTTGTATGCTGTGATTGTCAAACGATTTCATGAGTTTGGTTGTTATGATCTTTTAATATGCTGTGTCATATAATGTTCTAAATCGGGAATACAACTCTGATCATTTCCGATTTGGAAAAAATGACTCTGTTTTTATGGAAACAATACTCTCATTTAAGTCTGTGCAAATGATATTCATGCCTGAATCATAGAACGGTTTTGATCCACAACGACTATGTTTAACCCCATCCGTTTGATTCGCTTGATTGGATTGTTTTGTATCTTCAATTAGTATGATCGATTTTATGAGTTGTTTTCGTATAAAAAATAGACTTGATTACAGCTTTGTTAATTTTAATTTTCAAACAAGTTTGTTAACTCAAATCGACCTATGTTATTGCTGTCAAATTCGTATGAGGAAATTCAGGTAATAGTCGTTTCAAAATGCATTCAAGAAATGATCTCGTGAATGATTTTGTCTACCCCAATTTGCAATAACAAACGATCGGCCAATTCTTACGAACTCTGTTACCAACTGATTGATCCTGTTATGATTTCATTTACGCGCCAGTTTTGATTTAGTTCACTTGTGGCATGGATCGTTTGTTATGAAAATACAGTTATGTCGATTTGAAATTGATCCTGTTTGGATTCAATCGTGTTTCCTGTCTGTGAGGAAGCATAACAATTGCCTGTGATTTTTTTTAATTATATCGATTTCAAATTGATATGAAACGATTTCATAACCGTTCGATTATGATTCTGTTCACCTGACTTTGTGGTAACAAACGAAACAGAGTACACGTATCTCTATAGTAATTTGGTTGATCTTGGTCTTGTTTGATTTCAAAATGGTATAACAATTTCAAATTGAATGATTCGTTTTCAAATAGCTATTGGATGTTAGTTAAATTTAATTCTTTAATAGATTTGAATTGATTTTTATGTTGATTATGTGTCTTATTTAGACCAGCTACAGAATCGCAAGATTCTATAGCTAGTCTATAGAATTAGATTTTTTATCATTTTATTAATAAAATACCCTTCTAACTTGTCTATTTTGAACACCTTTCAGGTACATCTGAATTGCATTGGACATACTAGACAGTCTAGGGGATATTTGTGTGTTTTAGTTTTATTTTAGGTTCCTAGTTTAGTTAAACTTGGGATATCTTCCCAGATTTTATGTAAACAGTTTTGATAACTTCCACAGAGATGTTTTACCCTGTGGAAGCTCTTTAAATACTTATTATTTTTTGTAATAGGGATCATCCTCACTTGTGGGAGAACCAGGCTATGGATTTCTAATACAAACTGAGACAAGAGTTGATGTTCTGCTACAACTTTCGCTTTCATAATATCAATCTTTTGTTTCAAGTTTATGCATGTCATTTGCAGTTGATTATAGACTACTTTAGCTATCATAATCTATTGCAGAATGATATGATTTAATTAATGTGTTATCCATATCTGATTTCTTTCATTAATTTTTAAAAGTAAGCAATTACTTGGTTCCAGTTAATGAATGACAAATTTCTCTTCTTCATCAATTGAATCATTTTTGTATAAGTCTTTGCATACAGATTTATCTAACTGTGAAGATTTATAATTCTTAAGATTGTTGTAGTTTTTATGTCTCGTTTGTCCTGTAATTATATTGAAGAGCACAACAGCTTCCCGTTTACGAGAAGCTAGTGGATAATTCGGTGCGGGTTTTCTCCCTCCGATCAGCTAAGACAATCATCATACACAGGACAAATCTGGAGAGTTTCTCCAGGTCAGTTTGTTATTTATTTGTTTGATTAATTTGTTAGTATAATTTAAGTAGTTTAGTTAGATATATGTTTAGTTAGATTTGTAGTTAGAATTAGTATATTAGTTGTTTAGTTTAGTTAGTTCTGTTTTATTTTTGTTTCATAAAATTATAAAATCAACAAAAAATATCTCTCTCTGTCTTAGGGAAGAATGCAAATGAGTTTTTCAGGTTTTATTCAAACCTGTAAATTGTAGATATTGTCCATTTTGTGAATAAGTTATATTTTCGTTAGTAGTTAGATAGTTAATTAGTTAGAGTTAGTATAGTATTAGTTAGTAGATTGTATATATATAGAATAGTTAATTTTGTTTTAGTTTGTTTAATAGTTAGTTTTAGTTAGATTAGTTTATTAGTTAGTTTATTAGTTAGTTTTAGTTAGATTAGTTAGTTTAGAGTAGTTTTTCTTTTTTCGTTTTCTTAGGACTTAGATCGGCTAACGGAGCCGCTAAACCCATCAGGGTGGTTCATCCCAAACGGCTTGGGTTATTAGACAACCCCGGACCGGTTCCACTCTCCCAGTTGACGGATGGTCAATTTCACCCGTCAACAACACTTTCTACCCATACTTCCCTACGGAAGAAAGATGCAAGACAGACCTACATAACAAAAATTAAAGGCACTCCTTCCATTGCATGTGAAATTTTTGATCAATTGAATTTCACAAAACAGTAAGTCTTTCACGCCTGATTTGGAAGCAGAATACCTCTGCTTTACACTAAATGATAAAAAAAAATCTAGTGGAAACATTTGTCTTCCATGCAAACAATCGCTTGAAAATGGAAAACTGCCACAGTGTGCAACCCCTAACCAAATAAGATGTAATACACCACTACCATATGTAAGTGCACTTATAGAACTTGAAGAGAGACTTGTGTCTCTATGAATTGCATTTGCACAAATCAAACCCTGGGGCTATAAACAACCCCAGATGGGATTAACAGGATCAATTATTAATGTGTTTGTTCAACTAGATGTTGTGCAAAATGCCTTGCCACAATTCATTAGCGATACAATGACAATTTGTGTGGCTCTCAAAAGATGCTTGCAATACAAAAACTCATATCAGACAGGAAAAGTGTGTGTGCATGTTTTTATGAAAGCATTAAAATAATTATGTTCCAGGGCCCTGTACAAAGCACATAACATTTGTATAAATGAGAACTGGAACAGTTTTCTTGGAGAAGAGGATGGCAGATCTGCACAGACTCTCGAAACTGCTATTGAATTTGATACAAGTGATGAATCGAATAATGAAACACCTGCTGAGACATTGGTGCATGGATTCACTAATTCACAGTGCATTCGTGACTTGCAAGACAAGATTGTCAAAATTGCACCTGCTGAGGGGCAACGTCCACTTGGAATATTCAAGGACAAATTCACTAAGGAAATGAACTTCCCAACACTCTTCTATGGAGATCCACCTCCCACTGACATTACAGAATGATTCAGTTACCATAAAATAGTTCAACGAGAGTTGCTACATTCAAGTGATGACTTCTCTTGTCACATAACAAATTTGTTTTTCAAAACAATGCGCATAATAATAGAGCAAGTGTTGTTTTTCATGCAGGTGTAAATAAGAAAAGGATAGTTACAAGGAAGAAATTTGTTTGCCAAGGATATCAAGTGCAAAGTAAACCTAGAAAAAATCTTGAAATTTGATATTGGATACATAGATTTCAAAAACATTTGCATCTCTCCTGACTATTTGCAACAAAACAAGAAAATTATTTTTGCAATGATCCGACAACTGGGCCCACCAACATTTTTCATCACGTTTGCAAGTGTAGAGCATTGTTGGGATCCATTGGTGGCTATGGTATCTGACTTTCATAGGAACAATAAACGTAAAAAACAAATCGATACACTGGAAAATAATGACATTGACTACCTCATAAGAAAAGACACAGTGACATGTACTCGCTACTATAGACATAGAATAAATTCTTTGAGACAATTGATATGCCCTGATGAAACGTTATTCGGAAAAATATCGGACTATTTTTTTGTGACTGAATTCCATAATAGGGAGAATGAACATGACCATACACTATTGTGGATAGAGGGTGCACCGATCTATGGAGTTGAAAACAATTCACAGATTGAGAAGTTTGTGGAAAAATACATAACATGCAACACAAATCATTTGGATCCAGAACTTGCCAAAGTTCATAGACATTATCATACAAAAAGTTGTAGAAAACAAAAAAACTCGCATTGTAGATACAACTTCCCCGTACCGCCAATGAGAGCAACAAGAATCATAGAGCCACTTAGTTTAGAGGGAAATGTTGTCGTTGAGAAATCTAAATCCTTGTTCACATTTCTAGAACAACGAGATTTTGATGAGTTGATGAACTTCGATGACTTCTTGACAGAGATAAATCTATCAGAAGATGAGTACATTCAAGCCATAAAATGTACGCTTAAACAACCAACAATTTTCCTTAAATGAAAAACTTTCCCATATCTAGAACAACAGTTTCTCCAAGGACATGCTAGTTATGTGGAATGCAAATACAAATGTGCGGTACGTCCTCAATGCATATGCTGTAACATCGCATTGTACCTTGTATATGAAAAATATTGACAAATCTATGACAAGTGCATTCATAAGAATACACAAAGAACATGAAAGAAGTCATATTGATGCCATACAAATGATGCGTCCGCTTGGAAATACATTACTTAATCTTCAAAAAATGTCTTCTCAACAAGCAGTCCACATTGCACTTTCCCTGCCCCTCAATTGTAGTTCAAGAAAGTGTGCCTCCATAAACACATCTCCACTTGAGAAATGCACATTTGTGCTTATATCACCATGTTTTCTAGAACAAGATCCTGACAATTCATAAGACATGTTATGTCTCTCTGTTATTGATTATTACCTCCAGCGTCCATCTCCTATTAAGCATATCTGCTTAGCAGAATTCGTATCGCATTACAAAAACAATGGTGCACCCATATCAAAAAGAAAAAAACCCACTCTGATACAGTTTGTCAAATACAATAAACATTCTGACTATGAAAACTATTGTAGAGAAAAACTATTGTTATACGTTCCGTTCGATGAAAACGAAAACACATTAAAACATAACTTCCCTACATGGGAAGATGTGTATGTTTCCTCTAAGACTATAGTGCAAATCAATGAAGCTATATTTACTTACAATGTTAATCCAACATGGGGTGATCTATAAAGTGCAGTTAATGAACTAGAAAAGCGTTACAATATTGATGAGACATTCACAAACCGAAAAACAACCAGAACTCCATGCGAGTCCTATGACTTGCAAGAAGATTTGCCTCGTCCTCAAGCAAGTGGCATTGAAAAACATATCAATCTTGGTTTTCAAGTCACAAAACATCCTTTCCTTATTGAAAATAATGATTTCCACAGAATTAGACGTCTATTGAATCGAGAACAACAAACAATTCTAAAGGACATTGCACTTAAAAAATGCTTGAGCATGCACACTCCTGTGCACTTGTTCCTTACAGGCGGAGCAGGAATAGGCAAGACATTCACAATGAAAGAACTGCTCCAAATGATTATAACAATCTATGATTCAAAATTTTTATCTAATCCTATGAAACCAAAGGGCCTAATAGTTGCATATAGAGAAAAAGATGCATATAATCCAGGTGGAACAACAGTCCACTCTGCATTTTTGATGCCTTTTAACAAGTCACAGTTTCTTCCACTTAGCAAGGAAATGGTATATACCTTGTCTAAGCATTATGACGAACTGCAACTTGTATTTATAGATGAGGCATCTTTTATTAGAATTTGCTTCTTGTATTCCCTTGACAACTGACTAAGAAGCATAAAACATGTGCACACAAAATACTTTGTAAACATTAACATTATATTCTGTGGGGATCTTTACCAGGAACAACCCATCCAAGATTCTTTGATATTTGAACAACCTACGGTTAACATGAAAACAGTGATGCATGACTTCTGGAGGGACAATATTAAATTCTTTGAATTGCATACTACAATGCGCCAGACAAATGAAACATTTATTGTAATTCTGAATAGAATGCGGACAAACAACTAAACACGTGATGAATTAACATATATCAATTCGAGGTGCTTGCAACTTGCACCAATAGACCCAACCTTCCCTTTCCTATTCTACACAAATAAGGATGTTGCAATTCATAAAAGGTACATTCTATCACTCATGCATGGCGATGATATCATCATCAATTCAATTGACCTGGAAGAAGACAACCATGGAAATGTGCCACATCATGAACATACAACCACTTTACCTTTACAGCTTGTCCTGAAATTAGAAATGTTGGGTGAAATATATGCCTACAACTATGATTCACAGGATGGCTTGGTCAATGGTGCAAATGGAATACTCAAAGGCTATACCAAAACAAAAAATCTTGATGTCCTCTGGATTAAATTCCATGAACCTCATATAGGAAAGCGACAAGGAAGCAAGTTGGATTATCTATATCGTTCAAACACTGCAAGCAATTGAACACCTATCTTGCGAATATCAAAGCCAGTATCGACATCAGCAAAGGCAAGTCGACTGAAGATTCGAAAATAGTTTCCAATTAAACTTGCATGTGCACGTACACTCCACATATCGCAAGGACTAACACTTGATAGTGTTTCATTTCATCCTACTGGAATTCAAATACATGGACTTGTATACACAACATTGTCCCATGTTAGAAGCATAGAATCCTTGTATTTACTAAGTCCTCTTACAAAAGATAATTTCAAAGTCAAACAAAAAGTTGATATTGAAATGCAACGCCTCAAGACTACCGCAAAATGGCATCTGTAGTATGATTACCAATTCATACAAACAAACTCATATGTATCAATTCTCTCGCTTAACACATGCAACTTACATTCACACATGGATGATATACTCAATGACTATGATACAATGCAATTTGATATTATGTGCTTGCAGGAAACATACATGGAATTATGCATGCAAAACAAAAAATTTCCAAATCACAATTTCATATCAAGTTATATTACACATGGGGTGATGATATTGGTGAAAAAACATGTAACAATTTTGGAGCATACACATTTCGAAGAAAAGAATGTTGAGATGGTGCTTGCAAAAATATTTTTCCATGGAACATAAATTGCAATACTGAATCTGTATGCTGCTCCCCATGCAACATTCTCCAACATACTAAATGTTCTTTCCAATGCATTAGACCATTTGCATCTGAACGAAACCATTGTGCTTGTAGGAGACTTCAATATTGACATGCTACAAAATAATGCCAGAACAAAAGAATTGGAAAACTACATGTGCAAATATAGTCTCCGCTTTCTTTTGAACAACACAAGCCATGTACAAAACACACTTATTGACAATGTATGGTCGAATGTGCCCATTTCTCAATACATCATCTTTGTCTTAGACACATACTGGTCTGATCACGATACAATTGGTATTTCACTTGAATTATGAGATATATATCAAGCATATTGCAAAGTCATATTTCTATGTTTCAAAGCATATCTGTCTAGCTTGTTGCAGAAAACCAAAATATCCAACTTCTTAGTTTTCCCTGGTTTGTACACATACTGGTCTGATAACCATACAATTGGTATTGCACTTGAATTATGAAATATAAATCAAACATATTGTAGAATCATATTTCTATGATTCAAAGCACATATGTCTATCTTGTTGCAGAAAATCGAGATATCCAACTTCTTAGTTTTCCCTAGTTTTTAATTGATTTTGGTCACAATTGTTTTTTACAATATATATATATATATATATACACACACACACACAAACTTGTATGAACAAAAAAAAGGGTACATTCTTCTAACACTATCTGTTACTCTATTCCTTTTATTCTATTTTATTTAGTCTATGTACATAGTAATTTGTTTTTTCTTTACATGTCAACTTATGTTCATGTGTGTTTTGTTTTGTGCTTTTTTTCATAAAAACAAACAGGAAAACTAGACACCACAAATAACTCCTAACCAAAAATGTGGAAGAATCCATGAAAAGGTTCATATTTCTACCCGTGTTCCATATCCAATAGTTTTTCATTTACTCTGTCTATATTTGTTGCACTGGTTTGCAGCTCTGTTTTTTTTTCTCCTTGGATACTCCATATGTTCCTGTACATTAACTTGTCTTCATGTCAATTCTATTTTTTGTGTTTCTATCTTGAATTTAATAAAATTTTACTTCATATTTTTTTTCATGTGTTCCTACGTAGCAACTTTTTTTCATGTCCATTGTATTCTTTGTATTCCTACATTGAAACAAGAACACAATAATTGGGCATAGGGTTGGATCCTTGTGTGCCAGGTATGAAAAAGATGAGGTACAATTTGTCACAGCAAATACAACACGTATGCCTAAGACTAAGAGGTATGGTTAAAAAAAACTATGATCTGCATACGTTGTGTAAGTTCTCCAATATAGTTTTAAGAAATTACCTATTTCATTTGTTTGACAAGTGAAGACAAAAAAATATTTTCAAAAATTATTCACTAATGTAATTTATTCTATTTGTACACAAACATGGAATGAGGAAGCGGTCGGTCGGACTCGTGATAAATTATAGAATTGTATAAATTACTATAAATCTTGGTAAAATGTTATAATATTCTATAAATTACTAAATCTCATGTTGTGGTCGGTTGGACTCGTCGTACATAGGCATGACTATAAATGTGAACCCGTGAGTCCGCCAACCCACGCACCGTGTCACATCTATTTTATACTATATTTCTATTTTATTTACTCTATATACATATTCCTTGATTTTTTCTTTACATGTCAACTTATGTTCATGTCCATTTTGTTTTTGTACCCTTTTTCAGAGAAACAAACAGGAAAACTGGACATGGCAAAGAACTCTCAACCATAAATGTAGAAGAATCCATGCAAAGGGGTGTATTTATACCCATGTTCCATATCCAATAGTTTTCCGTTTACTCTGTTTGTATTTGTTGAACTGGTTTGCAGCTCTGTTTTTTTTTTTCCTTCTTGGATACTCCATATATTCCTCCACATTAACTTGTCTTTGTGTCAATTAGATTTTCTATGTTGTTATCTTGAAATAAATAAATTTGTACTCCATCTTTTTTTTTCATGTGTTCCTATGTAGCAGCTTGCTTTCATGTCGATTGTATTCTCTGTATTGTGAGACATATAGTTATTAGCTCACTTTCTTTTTCCTCTTCTATACTTATCCTTTCTCCCTTTTTTTCTTCCCCTCTATTATCCATTTTTTATTCTAAAATTAGTCCCATGTCTATGCTCGTGGGTTCCCAGGATGACAGAGCGACATATTCCATGTCCATCTATATATTTACATCACGATTCCAACCGACCGTCGTTCATTTTCATAGTTGGAAAATTTTATGGTCGTGGGTTACTGCGTAGGCACCATCGAACTCTCATGCCCCGTGTTCGCAGTATACATCTTGCGCCCAAAACTTCAATGATCTACAATTCGACCCCAGACTTGAAGCTTGCAACTTATTTTTCCCAACATCTATTGATATTTTTCCCAGTTTGTTTCCACAGTTAGCCAATTTTATGGCCATTGGTTCCCTCCAATGCATCATTGAACTCCCATGCCCCATGTTCGGATATATATCTTGCATCCAAAATTCCAGTTATCTACAATTCAACCTAGACTCCTCGAACTCGCAAGACTCACTCTTTATCAAACTCACAAATTGTATATCCATCTATATCTTGACATCAAGAGTCCGACCGAGTGCTTTTGTTTCCTTATCCAATTTTATGGCCGCGGGTTCCCGGGTACGCATTATCGAACTCTCATTCCCCATGTTCTGATTATACATCTTGCATCCAAAACTTGGGTGATAGACAATTTCACCACAGACTCCTAGGTTCAAAAAAATACCAAAGCATATTTAATTCTCCTCCATGCCCACCACGTTCACCCCTTCCCAATACACATTAATTATGATTTTACTGGTGACAGATCACGACAAATGTTCGAAAATATTGGCATTAATAAGAGGAAAGATCGAGGTAATATCCCATTAAAATTAATTTATGGGAGAATATTATGGAATATGATTATTTTCTTTCTGTCAAACTTGAATTCGCAAAAAAATGTTGGTTGTTTTGGTTTTTTTAAGACGTCATCATAGAAAGAATGCAATATTGTGCTGGCCCACTATCATCTACAAAGGTGTTCACATGATGGCGTTCTTTAGTATTGTGCATATTATTTTTGAACCTTATAGGTTCACATATTTGAGAGTATGCTTGCATATGAAAATGTTGCTCCACCCTTCCAATTTGAACATATTTTTCATTTGGGCCACAGAAAATAGTAATAAAATAAAATAATATGAAAATTGTTTAAGTAAATATAAACAAATTATCTTTTGACTTGAACCTTCTTTTGTCAAGATCCATGTATATTACATAGTTGTCAATGTTTTCCCCACTTTTCAATAGTTTCTCGATTTCCCTGCCATCTTCGCACACTTTCCCAATGCAAATTGATGACACTTTTATTAGCTTTGAAAAGATTGGTATTAAAAGGCAAAAAGGTCGAGGACATCTCCCATTAAAACACATTGAACCAATATTTACCGGATATTATATTATGATGTTGTAGCGTCCATTTTAAATACAATGAGGAGCAAAGGAAGGTTTTCATCACCTTATGGCTACAGCTCGACAACATTTCTATGGAGATACCCTGAATATTTTTAGGCACGAGGACCAACATTTTCAGTGGTCCATAGCTTATGACTATTACTCGTCCACTTCTTCCCAGATGAAAGTTATCTCGACATCTGAAATTTCAAAAATAGGTTGTATCCTTGGTTTTTTTTACTTTAAGGACTTGGTCATGTGTTGCGCCAATAACTATATTACGAACCAACAGATTGTTCAGATGGGAAACCATTTCCAAATCTCCCTATCACCTCAAGTATTTTGAAATATGTTAACACTTCCCGACCCAACGCTACTTTCAAAGGCGAGATATGCAAACAGTTCATAAAGAAGCATGGTAATGAATTGGACCTCTTGCCGAAGTTATTACAGAACCCAACACCCACTCCCCAAGACATGGCAATATTACAGGTTGGTGCATGTAAAAAACGTTTTTGGAAAATTGCATGGCTTTTCACGAGGACAACGAGACAAGAAAGTGAAACCGACATATCTCGGATGATTCTGTATATTTTATATTTTATGGTCAAGGAACAAACCATCTTCCACTGCCGCAAGTTGATTTCCATTCAAATCTCTTCTCAGTTATTGTAATACAGAAGGTAGAAGAAATTTGTTATGCCATATTATTTAATTTTCATCGTACCAAATTGCTATCCATTTCCTGGACTATCTATGTGTAGGAAGTTGAACTCTGAATTTGACCCAGTAAAATTCTCGTGCCAGAAATTATGGAGACACAATGCTTGCCAACAATTTTTTAAGGTCTTTAATTATTTTGTTTCGGTTTTTAAAGCATTGATATTTGGAAAGTATTTTCCCTGGTTTTCTAGCCAACAGACAATCTTCCTGGATAGGAAGGGCACACTAGAAGAAATGGAGAACTATAATGTTATAAGGATTTTTGGGTCTAAACAATATCCTTTCTTCCTTCCATGTCACATATATGGTACAATGGTTTTTGATGGAATAACAAGAGAGTACATCTACTGGTTGCATTTTTTCCATGAAAAAAAGAAAGGAAAATTCATTTCTCTGCCTTGGAAATTCTAGGATTTCATGGTCAGGAACCACTTCAACATTTATTTCACCGACACTATCCTGAATGAACTCTGTACCAGTACCAATTATTCGCACAAGAAGCACTGAAAAGACCAGGGTGAAAAAAGTGCCCAATCCCCGACCGCCACAACCAAGATCACAACATATCGTAGCAGTACTCCAACAGCTTGCCCAAGTAACAAAGTCAGACACAGTTCTTTAGGTGGAGGAGGATATAAGAAACCTCCCTCTGACAAAATTGAAAGTTTTCACAAACTTCCTGCGGGCAAAAAATAGAAAATAATAGTCCAAGAACAGGAGGGACCGACGAGAGAAATTGATATCTACGATCTCTCTCTCGAAGATATGGAACTAGAAATTGACATTGAAAAAATGTTCCCTGACGAAGAACACCTAAAGAGCACTGCTTCTCACAATCCTAGGATGGAAATAATTGACATAGATACATTGGACGAAGAAGAGTCTTTTTCATTTCAGAGCGTTGTTTTTTACAGTGAATAAAAAAAACTGATTATTGAAAACAGAGATGCAAAGAATAAGAAAGGAACATCTCGTTCAGAGATCAACCTACGCATCATGTTCCCTTCCTAGATATCCAAGATGCACCGAGCAACTAGATATTCTCTAGAAAACTCTATTAGCATCCTTGAAATGGAAAACCTCATGTTAAAGAAGCGAATCAAAGAATTGGAGGCAACTCTAATGCCTCTTCCAATGTTTTCTACTCCTTTGGCAATGGTCGGGTCCACCACACCTGTGCAAAAGTTAAAAGGATCAGTAATCCTTCTGACATCGTCCCAAGGCCATGTGGAAAATAATATAAACAAAAGAATGGAATTAATAACAGAAGCTTGGGAGATGTCAAAGAATACGGTCTCTTTTGGAACAAGAGCGCAAGCTTTTCATGAGTATCTGCAAGTAGATCTCAAGAACGAGAAAGGTTTTTATCTTGATGTCGTTTTACCATTTGGTGTTAAATTTACCATTATCATGGAATTTAGAAGCATATAGGAGGATCTCCCTTCCCTGGATCGAATAGACCAACTAAATGCATGCTGGAAAGAAAAGGTAAAGAACTTGAATGGTATCATTCAAGAATGTAGCCAGACCATATCTAAAAAAGACAAAAATATTCAAGAAGTTAACTGGGATAGATGTAGCTGCCAGCACCAATGAAGTCCAGGACCCAAAATTGATATTCAACTCATTATTTTTAACCAAGCAAACAATTGATGATCAAGTTCATATATATAAAAGACTATCATTTGAAAATTTCTATGGCATTCTTGAATATGGTGAAGATGACGTGAAAACTTGGATAGTCGGTTATGCGATTACAAACCAATATATTCAAGAAGCATAGCACAACTTGTATTTTGATCTAAGGGACTTGGAAAGTGAATTCTTCAATATAAAATCCGGCATGAAATGAACGTGGCGCCCATGAGGAGCTACATAGAAGAATGTTTGAAAAAGATTGTCGACCAAATTACCAATTAAGGTCAAAGCCCGGGAAAGCCATAAAAGGACATCAACGAGAAAATGAAAAGGAGTGAGACACCACCATATAAAGTTGATATTTATTACATTCTTTTGTCTTCATCAACTTATTCTAACAAAGCTTTAACCCAGATCTGACAATTTTCTCTTTCTTCTTTCCAGGTTTTGTTGTTTTCTATTGATGACTTTCTTCTTTATACAAAATTCATTCTTGTACATATTTTCTTTGTAGTCCGTGATAGTCCCAATCGGAGTCATTTTGGAAAACACATTTTTATTTCACAGAATATGTACTGAACTATAGTTTGTTTTACAAATTTGAAGACAACGTTTTTTGGGAAATATTCTCAAATGTATTTTGTGACCCAGTTTATCTGAATATAAATATTTGGGGTTGTTCTATGCTGATATTCAATGTTTGGTGTTGTTATTTTAAATTTGTATTTCTTCATAAAATTAACTCATTTCCCTATACATGTTCTTGTTTTATATTGTGCATATATTGCAGCTTCATATATTTCAGAATATTCTTCGATATACAAAATGTAAAGTCATATATTTTTTTCTCTATTCCTTGTAGGTTTGAGAAAAACATTTCGAGCCCAAAACACCATTCAAATTTGAACATGTTTTAAATTTGGACCATAAATAATCTATTAAGATACATTAATATGGATACATTTTAAATAAACATAAACAAAATCCCTTTAAACTTGAACTTGACTTTCTCGAGCTCCTGGATTGCCCGCGGGTTGATCAGTTAGTGGAATGTCAAATCCTCATTTCCATCTATATATTCACATCAGGAACCCGATCGACAACTGTCCCTTTCAACACTTGGAAAAATATCTCACCATGACGTCTTAACTTAGCGCTATCACATTCTTATCTTGCATGTTCCGTTATATACATCTTTCACCCAACACTTATGTCATATACATTTTGCACCCAACAATTTTGTGATAAAAGATAAAGTATAGAAGATGAAAAATAAGGGTTAATATATTAACATCCGTGATATATATCCCATTTGCTCGCAAGATATTTTTTGCATGTTTCTATAGAAGTTATATACGTATTGCATATACTTGGAAAGAAGTGTGAAGGTGGCAGGCACAGAAAACAACCACTAGGAATTGGAAATTGTCTGAAACCACCAACCCAATGATCCTTGAAAGAGATTGCAAGAAATACTCGTGGAAATCAGTCGGACAGGCTTCAAAATAGGGTGGAAAGGGTTCCCGAGGAGACGTAAGGCCCCGACTGTCAAATTGTATATATCGAAACATTTTAGTGCAAAATGTGTAACATGAAGAGGGTATTCCTGCCATCCGCAATTCAAATTCATTCTTCTTTCAATATTGACAACTCATTGCACAACTTTGATTATTGGAATTAACAAGCAAATAATGTATTCAATAGCGATTTACGAGAGCCCGACTGACCCCTAGGTTGGCGCTATTATAAATCTTGCACCCAAAAGTTGCATCGTCTACAGTTCTTCCATATACATCTTGCACCCAAAACTTCCATGGTCTACAATTCATCCACATATTGGAACATGGTTTTCATTTAGACCACAAATAATCTATTAAGATACATTAATATAAATACAATTTAAATAAATATATTTAAACTTGAACCTGAATTTTTTCAAACTCGTGGATTGATCCTATATCGTCACATCATGAACCCGACCGACCGCAGTTCCTTTCAACACTTATCCAATTATATCTCCGCGGGGTCACAAATTAGTGCTATCGAATTTAGGAAATAAAGTATTCAACAATGATTTACAGGAGCCCGATTGACCCCCAAGTTGGTGCTATTATAAATCTTGCACCCAAAAGCTGCGTCATCTACAGTTCTACCATATACATCTTGCACCCAAAACTTTCGTGGTCTACAATTCTTCCACATATTGGAACATGGTTTTCATTTGGACCACAAATACTCTATTAAAATACATTAATATAAATACAATTTAAATAAATGTATTTAATCTTGAACCTGACTTTTTCGAACTCGTGGATTGGTCCTATATTGTCACATCATGAGCCCGACTGACCATAGTTCCTTTCAACACTTAGCCAATTATCTCTCCGCGGGGTCGCGACTTAGTGCTATTAAATGTTTATGCCCCCTTTTCCATGATATACGTATTCAACAGTGATTTACGGGAGTCTGACCGACCCCTGGGTTGGTGCTATTATAAATCTTACACCCAAAACTTATGTCATCTACAAGTGCACGATATACATCTTGCACCCAAAACTTTTGTACTCTACAATTCATCGCGACTTAGAATTATCGATTTCTTATGCCCCCTATTCCATGATATACATTTTTCACACCATAGTTATCTGATAGACATTTTGCACCAAACTCTTGCATCATTTACAATTCGAGCCCGGTTATAGAGCCCGCCTACCCAGGAATCCGTGATCTAAAATGTGGCTAGGCATCGAATGGCTAGCAATCGGTCGAAGTCATGATAGAAAAGCATGAGTGAAAATGTGAACCGGTGCATCCATCAATGTGTGCATTGGGACATTTTTGGAAAAATGACTAAGTAATGAGAAAGAGAGAGTAGAGTGGAAAAACAAACGGGAATTTGGTTGAGTATAGAAGAGGGAAAAGAAGGTCCAATATATTCAAATATGCAATAGATATTCCATTTCCTAGCAATATATTTTCTGTATGTTTCTAGAGAAGTTGTATGCATATTGCATATACTTGGAAAGAAGCCTGAAGGTAGCGGGCACAGGAAACAACAACTAGAAATTGGAAATTTCTTGAACCCGCGAACTCGACGATCCGCGAAAGAGATTTCAAGAAATGGTCAACTGCGGAAAGCGGTCGGATGGGATTAAAAATAGGGTAACAAGGGTTCTCGAGGAGACATAAGGCCCCACTTGTCAAATTGTATATATCGAAACATTTCAATGCAAAATGTGTAACACGAAGAGGGTATTCATGCCATCTTCAAATCAAATTCATTTTTCTTTTACTAGTGACAACTCAGTGCACAGGTTCTCTTATTGGCATTAACAAGAAAAAAATGTATTCAACAGTGATTTACGAGAGCCCTACCAACCCCCGAGTTGGCACTATTATAGATCTTGCACCCAAAACTTGTGTCATCTATAGTTCTGCCATATACATCTTGCACCCAAAACTTCCATGGTCTACAAGTTGTCCACATATTGGAACATGGTTTGCATTTCGACCAAAAATAATCTATTAAGATACATTAATATAAATAGAATTTAAATAAATATATTCAAACTTTAACCTGACTTTTTTCGAACTCGTGGATTGGTCCTATATCGTCACATAATGAGCCCGACCGACCGCAGTTCCTTTCAACACTTAGCCAATTATCTCTTTGCGGGGTCGCGACTTAGCGCTATCTAAATTTTATTCCCCTTGTTCCATGATATACGTATTCAATAGCGATTTACGGGAGTCCGACCGACCCCTGGGTTGGTGCTATTATAAATCTTGCACCCAAAATTTTTTTCATCTACAAGTGCACGATACACATCTTGCACCCAAAACTTTCGTACTCTACAATTTGTCGCGACTTAGCGCTATCAATTTATTATGCCCCATGTTCTTTGATATACATGTTTCACACAACACTTCTGTGATATACATTTTTCACCAAACACTTGCATCGTTTACAATTCAACCCTGGTTACAGAGCCCGCCTACCCAGGAATCCATGATCTGAAAAGTGGTCAGGCATTGAATGGCTAGCGGTCGGTCGAAGTCACGATATAAAAGCACTAGCACAAATGTGAATCAGTGCGTCCATCAACACGCGCATTGGGAAATTTTAGGAAAAACGGATAAGCAACGAGAAAGACAAAGTAGAGGGGGAAAACAAACGAGAATTTGGTTGAGTATAGAAGAGGGAAAAGAAGGTCCAATATATTCAAATCTGCAATAGATATTCCATATCCTAGCAAGATATGTTATGTATGTTTCTGGAGAAGTTGTATACATATTGCATATATTTGGAAAGAAGACTCAAGGTAGAAGGCACATGAAACAACAACTAGAAATTGGAAATTTCCTAAACCTGCGAACTCGACAATCTGCGAAAGAGATGTCAAGAAATGGTCAACTGCAAAAAGAGGTTGGACGAGATTCAAAATAGGGTCACAAGGGTTCCCGAGGAGACGTAAGGCCCTGCCTGTCAAATTGTATATATCGGAACATTTCAGTGCAAAATGTGTAACACGAAGAGGGTATTCATGTCATCCTCAATTCAAATTCATTTTTCTTTTACTGGTGACAACTCAATGCACATATTTTCTTATTGGCATTAACAAGCAAAAAATATATTCAACAGTGATTTATGGGAGCCCGACCGACCCCTGGGTTGGAACTATTATAGATCTTTCACCCAAAACTTGCGTCATCTACAGCTCCACCATATACATCTTGCACCCAAAACTTTTGTGGTCTACAATTCGTCCACATATTGGAACATGGTTTACATTTGGACCACAAATTATCTATTAAGATACATTAATATAAATACAATTTAA
>SNQJ01S0159904.1:0-21793 GCA_010110895.2 Picea sitchensis
TTAGATAACACAAATTTCTTTCAATTAAAAAAGTTTTGGAAATTTCCAATAAACCTTAATTATTTTCCATAAAACATAAATTATGGTTTATAAAACATAAGATTAAAAAATCGTAAAATTATTTTTTATTTAATATATTAAAAATAAAAATATATTTAATATTAAAAATAGAAATAAAGTTAAAACGTTTTTAAAATTTATAAAGACAATTATTCTTCAACACTCCTTGAACAAACCCATCATATCATTTAGAAAATCAACAACATTTCACTAATTTGTTCATAAAAATACTTAGAATGTCATGTTAGGTGAATATCAATTTTTTTTATTTAATTCTTATCCTAAAAAAATTAATTAACATAAGAATATGTATTTAAATTTCCATTAATTAGGTCCATAGGGGTTTGGTCTAGTGGCCAGCGGACGTACTATTAAGGCGTTCGTGTTGTTACGCAGGTTACAAGTTCAAACCTCGATTTATCCGGAGGCGTGCTTGTGGGCTATGCGATTCTCCGTAGGGGTTATAAGGTAGCCGGAAAGATTCAACCCCATGTCACGTGACTACGATACTGCCACCACTGCCGATTCCCCTAGTCATAAAAAAAAATCCATTAATTAAATAATATTTATTATTTTTTGTCTATTTTAATATATTGTTCGTTTTGATGTTAATGTGAAAACTATCATGACCCTATAGGACACTTGATCAGATCTTGTGATCGTTCACCTCCTAAGGGAATTCAACATCGCGACGGTTCTTACTTGGTTTCTTGGCACACCAAGAATACTTCGTTCGAACTACGCTTCTTTACTTAGATCATACTCATAATCCATTCTAGGATACCGACGAGTCGCACTCCTACTCTAGTGCAACTCTTTCTTACTTAGACAATTGTTAACACAGTTTAATACTTAGTCTTATTTATGCATACATCCATGAACATGATAATCTAAGAGAATAATTGTGGAACAAACAAAGACAAACACATAAATAGTGTGGGAGACACAAACCATACCTAAAACCTAACTAAGATTTTGTTATTCTGAAACAGTAACAATATGAGCTCTATTGGCTCAGTTTACAACATGGCAAAGTCAAACGACTCACCTCACCTCACCAATACACTCAATAAATAGATTCATCCCACCAAGATTCTTTGTCGCATTCGTCTCCACAATAGCCTACGGTGCACCTTAGACGTGCCCATACCGCAGACTTGTTTTCCCTTTGTTTCCACAGACTTTCACCAAGATAACACATATTTCGGTTATGCCTCACACATGCCTCCTACAGACCTGCGTTTCCAGACTTCCCCAAAACCTCCCAAAGCATCCAACTCTTGGCTACTTGTCTTGCATCTTGACAATTGTGCCTCAGTTCATTGCCTCATACTTGTCCTCTCCAAATCCTTGCCAAAAATTCTCTATGCTTTCCTTTGGTTGCACACCCTTGCTTTTATATGACCTACAAGGATCATTTGTGTGAAATATCATGTCTCTTCAAGGTGTCGCATCCCTTCATGAACCCACACTCAAACGACTCGTCTCACCCCCTTTGTGGACTCGTTGCACCCATCGAAGCCCATGCACCCATCAACCATGTGTCTCTTGGATTGGCTTGCCCCATCCTTGGGCGCACACCCCTTTCCTTGTGTGCTCTTTCTTTTTGATTGTTGTAATGCACCTCATTTTACATATTTAANTAAACATTTAATTTCTTTCTAGTTTATCTTAAAATTGATATTGTCAAAGTTATTGGAAAAAGAGTTATGTGGAACTATGTCATCATAAACATTGATGAGGAATATTTTGTAGCTTTTATTTTTTATTTTATTTAATTAACAAGAGACAAACCAATTAGGGAATCCAATTACAAAGAGTAAATCATTATTCCATGGAGGAGTGAAAAGGATGAAACCACCAGAGTGAATTGTTGTCCATGGGACAAGTGGAACCCTACTCCCAAATGTGTGGGATGTGAGGGAGCAAGCTAGCACAAAAGTCGGCCATGAAGATTCCCTAGGGTTAGGGATGAGACCAACTTGACAAGACCTAAACAAAGCTATCAATACAAGCATGTTATGAGGCAAGACATTGTTGAGTATTGTGAAGAAAAGAGTTTGATGGTTAATTGAACAACTAAACTCAAAGAAATATGGGAAAGTTTATACAACTTCCAATCCCCACGTAATAATAATTTAGGCTCGGGGGTGACAAGGAGAAGTATATTTGACTATCCATATATATGGTTGGGAGGAACTGGTTCTATACTTAGTTTGTTTCCCATCTATTGAAACATGCTCATATATGTTCTCTTATTTTATTTATCTTTATTTACTAATGATTAACCAATATTACAATACATAATGTTTGCAAAATCTACAATATTTATTTATAACTAAATGTATATTGTGTTCTATTTATTATTGAACTATTTGCAACAAGAAACATTAACATGCTTGTAGAATGATATTTTTTGTGGCTTTTCTATTACTTATCAAAACAACAACGAATATATAGAACAACAACGAATATATAGAGGAGTTTGTAGAATGCTATTTTCTGTGAAAAAATTATTATTTATATATTGCAGAGGAGTTTGTAGAATGCTATCTTTTATGAAAAGTTTATTATTTATATATTGCATTGAGAAAGAAATACACATAGTTTATCTTTTATTTTGAAATAGGTTTAATTATGCAGAAGATGACACATAATTTATCTTTTATTTTGAAATAGGTTTAATTATTCAGAAGATGAAGACAATATTGGTTAGAAACAAAAAGAACCCATTTTACACACAATAAAGATGTTACAAACTTGTTTATATGTGTTATACATTTATGTATGTTGGTTTTTATTGAAATGATTTAAAAATATTTTCCTCAAGAGGATATATGAATGCACATTAGATAGAATATATTACAACATGCAATTCAAATAATGTCTTAAACCCAAAACTAAACTAGAACCATGATGACACATTGTCTTAAACCCAAAAATAAACTAGAACCATGATGACACATGCATGATTCATAGCGACCATTTCGATATGGTGTGGAAACAAATAACATAAAATATTAAGAAAAGAAGAACTTGTATGAAGCCATTTGACCAAGGTGTCTTGGACTTAAGAAATACAAAGAAGTATTGTGAATAGTTTTCTTATATAACATGAAGCATTATGTTACCAAAATTTTATACACAAAGAGCCGAACTGTGAAGAAATCAAAAGGGTATATATGTAGATATATATAAAAATATTATAACAAGTGTGTAGGAATTAAGAGCATAATAATTACAGTGTAATCCTAAACTCTATACATAAGAGTTACACCCAATTTCAAGACTCTTGAATCAACCCTTCAAATATAAAAAACAATTTTTAAATTATGGTGATATCTTATGAGGATTAAAAGTTGAGCTCGTGACATTTTCAAAGAGATTATTTCCCTATTCAATCATAGAAGCTCAGTGAAAGAGACTAACACAATGCCACCACCAAACTGGTGCTCTCAACATCGTTTTTATTGAGAAATACCAAAACCTAAGAGAAATGCAAGTGGGTATTCTCCAACTTAGATAATAAGCCAGGGTACCTAGTTTATTGTTTTTCAAACAAAATGGACCATGCTTCAAAGGGTGTCCTCTTACCCTGTAAGTAATCCATAAACAATTTTTTACAAATCCTTGAATAAAAAAGTAAAGTTACAAGAGGAAAACTTGAGGCTACAAAATGAAAAACAATATTCAATTTACCTTTGCAAGTAGGTGGAAAACAAGTATTCTTTTCAGTTCTTGGAAAGTTGTTTGTACAAACCTAGAGAATTCCTGTGGACAATAATACAAAAATAAATTAATTACAAGTTAATGGAAAAGAAGTGTTGGATGCAGGACTAGTCGGGAGGAAAGGCTATTTTTGGGAAGAGAAGCATGAAAGTAGAAAATGACATTTGGAAGGAAAAGCAACAAGTGTAAGAGAAGCAGGCAAAGTGCGCATGCAAGGAATACCTAACGATGCCAGGGTTAGGGTTTTTGTAATGTATTGTAATGTCTGATGAGCCAAGAATATAAATAGGTAGTACTTAGAGGAAGAAAGGGGCTGATGAGGAAGAGAGAGTTGTAAGAACTATACAAGTCAGTAAGCTAGTGATCTAGGGAAGCTATGGGTGACCCGATCCCGAGGGTTATATGACAAGCTGAGGAGCCTGGTGCGATCTAGTCAGCCTCACAGGGATCGAGGAGCCTGTTGGAGAGATTAAGATCTAAGATTGTAAACACACGCGACATGACATATTACTGAACCACAATAAAGATATTGAGAGCCAGATCTTTGTGGACGTAACCCAGGAGGGGGTGAATCATGGTAACACCTATGTTATGTGAATGCATGTATGTGTCTTTATTGTTTTTAAATGGTGAATGTTAGATGAATGAATTAACTAGTTAGATTTGGTATTTCACATGCATGAATCGATTGAATGTTATAATTAGATGTTAGACTGAATAAATAAATATTACAAGATACAAATGCAGATCTCCACTCATTCCTAGGTTTCAAACACCTGAGTATTTCAACCACCCATAGAACTATCTTAGGTGAGACTGTGCAGTACACTTTGTGTGTTGCATTGCCTTCTGGTCTTCCAGAGGGGCCGATAGTTTTAGAGGGATTTTGGTTGGGAGCTTATCAAATATGAACCGGGGTCAATCTATGATGGTAAGGTAGGATCAGAATAACCAATAAAGAATCCTAAAGTAGAGAGTTAAAATCCAACAAGTGGTTTCATTGTTGGTTGGTTGGAATAAGATGGGATTGAGTATATGAGATTTGTGGAAGACGCGTCAAAAAAATGATAAATCGGACGACAAGGTGATGAGAGAATGAGAATATAAAAGGGGATGTTGAGACCATTGAATCCAATGAAGGTGAAGATAAAAAGATGGTTGAAAACAAAGGATTTGGAGTTTGCGTAAAAAGATAACATAAACCCGAAGTTGACACCGCACAAATATCTGGACAAGTATGTATTTAGCGACTTGCATGAAGTATTTTTTTGTGATTTCCCGCATGTATTGCAGGAGTGGATAAAAAGTTTGAAAGAAAACCATACCAAAAATTGGATCAGGCAACTAGAGTGGAATCCTGAAGAGATCACGCAGTTACAACGAGTTGATAATAAGTTTACGCGGCTAATAGATTTCTGGCTAGACAACATTGTTGCAGGATTTATCACAGAATTTGTAGTATATATTGCAAAGTCTTATAGTGCGGAAGAACAAGAGTTCTTGAAGGGACCTCGAGGTAGGTACATCAGATTGTTATATACTTCTATTAAGATATTACTATATAACAAAGGTGTAATGACAATGGATTTAGACAGCTAAACTTCCTTGCGTGCATGGGGGAAGAGGGGAAGCACTGACAAGAGAAGGAAGAATGGAAGGAGAAAGGGATAAAAGAAAGAAGGAGGAGGCCTTGGACCCAATTATGATGGACAAATACCAGATCAAGAGGATCATGGAAACAACTGGAAAAACATGCAGTGGAGTACCCTACCAATATAAGGTGAACAACAAGAAGAGAGTCGTAGCCGCGAGGGAGGGCTTGGCAAGTGATGAAGAAGAGGTAGAGGATCTCCGAGCTGTGGAGCGGATTGAGGAAATATTGCACACGACATATGAGAGGAAGACGAGAGGTCCAAGAGAGGGAATAGAAGGAAACACTCTGATCCATATCAGTTTTGGTTTGGAACCCATAAACCCATGTGCGACTAATACACCAAGAAGAACACCACCATTTAGGCAACCAAATTTTGGAAGAAGGAAGACAATAGGAAGTAAATCTACCCAAGGAACAACAACTGGGCGAGCCAATTCATGAATCATTATTCAAGTATCTACAACACGTGGAGGTAGTAGTTGAACATTTAGGATGGCAGGACATGATCCCACCATCAGATTACCAGAATTCAAAGGAGAAGTGTCGGAGGACCCTGAGAAGCACTTATTTATTTGTGAAAATATCTGGGAAGTGAAACAGATCACAGAAGAGGACACTAAAATTGCGTAGTTATCTATCACACTAAGAGATCACACATTGGATTGGTACATGACTTTAACTGCAAACAGTCCACCAGGAACAACCAGAATGATTGGAGATATCAAAAAGCTATTGATAAATGAATTTCAGAAGCCTAGTTCAGAGGATCAATACATGAATGAGATGATAGAGATTATATAGAAACTAGGAGAATATGTATGGGAGATTGACCAGAGATTCAAACGATTGAAGGGAAAGCTAAAGTATGTCATGATAGATATGCAACATAGGCATATGTTCGTCAATTTACTACTACCACACTTGAAATACCATTTGCGACAACAAAAGTTTCAGACATAGGCAGAGGCTCTACAAGAAGCCCTACAAATGGAAGAGAACTAGTATCAAAAGACATATCCATCCATACAGGAGTTGAAGAAGGATCTGAAGAACTTAACATTCCAGCTAAACCATAACAAAGGTAAGGAAAAAAGAGAATTCATTTGGTATACCACATGTAGGACAGAAGGACACCATAAGAACGAATGTCCAACATTCACGCAATACATGGCAGCAGGAATGACAAACCCATTGCCAACAAGAGGACTATGGTGTGAAATATGTAAGAAACAAGGGAATGATCCATATCACTTCCCAATGATGCAGAAGTACCGGACAATACCTAAGAGTTCATATTGCAACTTTTGCAAGTCAGTAGGCCATGATGACAAAGATTATAAAACCATGGGCCTCATGAGGGAAAGAAAATTAGATGCTTACAGGGTGTAGGAAGAAATGATGACCAATAAATCCACACCACAGTTTAACCAAGTACTGGCCCCATATAACACTACACAACATTAGTGTAACACTGTGCAACAACAATATAAAACTGCGCAACCACAGTACAATACCACCCAGCCACACTATAATCCCATGTAGTATAACCAGGCGCCTCAGTATAATGCACCACAAGGAGATCGAGTTGGATATAGAGGTGGAGGAAGAGGAAGAGGCATAGGACCAGTGGTATGCCATAATTGTCAACAACTAGGACACTATGCAATAGAATGTCCACTTCGACGTGCGACGTGTATGTATTGTCACGCATAAGATCATGACACAAAATAATTCCCTACACTGTTGGGGAAGATCCAGGAAAAGAGAAATCAGAACAATCAGAATGTTCAATTGACTTTGGTAGAAGAAAGGGATGAAGGAAGAAACATCAACATAGTTACGCAGGGAGGAGCTAAGACAGGAAACGACGCAGTAAGACAAGATCCAATACAACACTAATGGGTGAAGACGAATGTCGAACCAAAGAAGTAGTTTGATGCGCAGAAAGAAGATGAGATATTCAAAAAGGTCAGACAAGAATTCGTGAAGCCAGACATTGCATCGACCTCATCTACGCAACATAATAAGGAAGTGCCAGCATATGAGATGCCTCCATTGCTAGATCACACCAAAGAAGCATAGCCCCTGGGACAAGTAAGCACGATTAAAGTTTTTTTTCAATCCTGCATTAAACTACTAAATGATCCATCCTCTGTTAAAGTATTAAAAAATATGTTAGAAAGATGTAGCATAGAGGCAGAATGAAATCTAGAACAAAAAACAATTAATCATCTACATACAAGGAGGAGAACAAGCAAAGAATTCAGATTGAACACCAACATTGGAGATTTCAACATGGGAGATATTATACTAGATTTAGGATCCAAAGTAAATGTACTACCCAAGAAGACATGACAATGTATGGGAGAACCCACATTAGGATATTCACCTGTTTAGATGAAACTAGCAAATCAACACAGAGTTCTACCAATTGGAAGACTAAAGGGGGTGACATTAGATATGGATGGAGTGTTCACTAAAGATGATTTAAAAGTAATAGAGATATTAGATGGCACAACACCTTATCTGACATTACTTGGCTTGGATTGGGTATTTGACAACCAGGCCATAATCAACTTAAAGATGAGGAAGATGAAATTCGAGTCAGGAGAATACAAATTCATTTTTCTATTGGACCCATCGGAAGGGAAAAGGTTTGTAGAACCTACTTGTTTAGACCTTGAGGAAATTAACAAGTTGTACAAAACAATATCACAAGAATAAGATTATGTGAACCCAACTACAGATGGGGTACTCAGTTGGAGAAGCATCACCTCATGCACGTCAGACTCAGATATGGTCTTAGACAATTGGCAGTAGAGGTTACACGAAGTCTCCATAAGAAGATGTGAAAGATGGGTAGGTATGAATATAAGTGAACCTCCCAAGTTCCATGGGGTGAATGACTTAGAAGCATTCTTAACATGATATGAAGATGAAGTGTTAGAAAATTAGAGGCTCTTAGCCCTGGATATATCACTCAAGGAAACACCTACTAGATGGTGGGGTGTGAACAAAGAAATAGTTAAGGACTGGTACCAATGTAAGAGGTTACTGTGCATTAGGTTTGGCGTAGAAAAGGGAAGCAACCAGTTGCAGAAATATGACAGAAAGGGAGCACCAAAATAACACTTAGAGAAGTGTAGAATGCTATGGAGGATGATACCACTAGAGGAATGGCCTCATCATTTTGTTCACACATTAACAAGGATTCCAACAAACTGGTATATAGACTAGGAATTACTCAGAGGAACTACAAACTAGATAGTATTACAACAAAACTTTACAATCACTTTCTCATTTGAGCATGAGAACGCCAACATAAAATCAACACTTAAACACATTAGAGGGGTGATATTCATTAAGGATTCGAAAGTTTAACTCATGACAGAAGAACAATAACAAAATAGACAAATAGTAAAAGAACTATTTTCATGCTACCATGTGTAGGAAGAAGCACCAGATGAAGATGACCTGTGAAACATTCATATTGCAGAGGTTGAAGGTGAAAGAGAATTGGAAGGTCCCCCTCTAGAATCATAAGTATTTTTTGTGCCGATCAATGTGAAGAAAGTCAACATTGGGACAGTTGAGAATCCCAAAGTGGCTAGCATTGGAGACTACCGGGATGAGCAAACAGTGGAAAGCATAATAGAGTTATTGCGCGAGTACATTGACCTATTCCCAATAACATTCAGAGAAATGAAAGGAAAATAAGGAGAGCTATGAGAAATGAATATACCTCTCAGATCTGAGGCAAGACCAATTAGAAAGAGACCATATAGACTAAACCCTATATATAAGAAAAAATCCAAAGCCGAAGTTGATAGGATGTTGGAGGCTGGAATCATAGAACGTGTTAAGCCCTAATATTGGCTCATTACCCCCTAATTGGGGCATATCACATTAGTAATGTTATTTTATTTATGTCAGCTTTATTCTGTTAGTTGTAATTATACCTCCTAATCTCCTATATATACCAAGGAGACATTTTCATTTGGAATCATCTTGTAATTGTACATTTATGCAAGCATAAGGAGGTTGCCCCCTAAAAGAGGCTTATTATTTGAATTTATCTCTTTTTCAAGGCGTTGAGTACTTATTATGAGGTTTTTCTATGGTATATTGATATTTGGTTCTTAACAGAATGTGTAGAAGAATCTGAATGGGTAAGCCCTATGGTAGTTTAGGAGAAAAAATAGGGAGGGATAAGGATATGAGTTGACCTGAGGAAGTTGAATGATGTGTGCCTACATGACCCGTTCCCTACTCCTTTCACAGATGAGGTGTTGGAGAACATAGGAGGACAAGAAGCTTATTCATTCACTAGCGAATTCTTAGGATACCATCAGATCAAGGTAGCTCCAGAAGACAGGTACAAGACCACTTTTTCCACTGAATGGGGATCCTACCAGTACACAGTCATGTCATTTGGAATGAATAATGCACATGCAATATTTTCCAAAGTAGTCATAGTTGCATTCAAAGAATTCATCCACCAGTTCCTAGAGGAATATCTGGATGATCGGACAGTCTATAGTCTATTGAAATACCATGTAGGGGTGTTGAGGATGATGTTATAAAGATGAAGGCGGTGTCATATATCATTAAACATCAATAAGTGCATCTTCAGAACACCCTTTTGGATATTATTGGGCCATATAGTATGTAAACAAGGATTTTTAGTAGATCTTTCCAATATTGCAGTAATTGTTAATCTACCACCACCAAAATTAGTTCGCCAATTAAGAGAAACATTGGGACACACATGATACTACAGGAAATTTATAAAAGGGTATGCACAGATCACTACGCCAATGGAGAAATTGTTAAGAAAAGACAACAAGTTTCAGTGGAATGAGGACTGTCAGCGAGGATTGGACACCCTGAAAGAGAAGATGATAACCGCACCAATACTAGTATTCCCATATTGGTAAAAGACATTCCATGTGCATGTAGATGCATCATCCATAACACTTGGAGCTATTTTGGCGCTACCAGGATCAAGAGAATCGGACCATCCGATAACATTTTCTAGAAGAAAACTATTAGAATCAAAGAAGAATTACAATACCACAAAGACAGAAGGCTTAGCTATGGTCTATGTGCTTCAGAAATTCATACATTACTTATTGGGAAAAAATTTAAATATGTTTACAAACCATTCATCTTTCAAATACCTCGTCAACAAGCTAGTCTTAGGGGGGATAATTTGTAGATTGTTGTTGTTGTTCTGGGAATTTGACTTGGAAGTGATAATCAAACCAGGGAAGTTGAACGTAGGACTTGATCACCTGTCGAGGATCATTAATGGAGAGGAACCTATGAATCTAGAGGACAAATTCCCGACACACAATTATTTTCAGTCCAAGTAGATGATGAATATTTCACAGACATCATTCAATACTTGAGTACAAGGACTACGCCACAAGAATTCAACACTGCACAGAAGCAAAATCTGATAATCAGGGTTGCAGACTATCAGTTGATCATATGACACTTATACAATATGGGTGCCAACAACATCTTGAGAATATGTGTACTAGGACATGAAAGGCCTAGGATTCTAGCCGAAGCCCATGAGGGAATAGCAAGAGGACATTATGGAGGAAAATATACCACGCATAAGGTATTGCGTGCAGGAATATGGTGGTTGACTATCCACAGAGACTGAAAGTACTACTTCTAGAGATGTGATATATGTGAGAGGGTTGGTAAACCAAATAGATGAGACAATATTCCCCTGAGACCACAAGTAACCTTGCAGGTATTTGACAAGTGGAAAATAGATTTTGCAGGACCAATTAACCCACCAACAAGAAGGTTGGGAGAGAGATACATTATTACTACTACAAAGTACTTAACAAGATGGGCAGAAGCAACACCACTAAAATATTTCAGCGTAGAGACAACAAAAAACTTCTTGTTTGAGCAAGTGATCACTAGATTTGGTTGCCCAAGGATTTTGATGAGTGACCAAGGCACTCACTTCATTAACAACACTATTAAGGAAATGACTGAGGAGTTTGAAGTTTATCATCAAAAGATTACACCATATCATCCTCAAGCAAATGGAACCATGGAAGGCTTTAATAAGATTCTAAAAAATGCACTGACAAAGATCTGAAATGTCAATAGGGACGATTGGGACTTGAAGATACTTGCAGTATTGTAGGCATACAGGAACACATTCACAAAATTGACAGGGAAGACACCATTCATATTGGTGTATGGGAAAGAAGCAGTGGTGCCATTAGAGTTTTTTGTACCTAATCTGCGCATAGCATCAATTACCAACATGACAAATTGAGGCACAGTACAAGAAAGGCTAAGTTAGTTGAGGATCATGGAAGAAGATAGGATTCTAGAAGGGTTTCACCAAGAGGTACAAAAATCAAGGGAAAAATCTTGGCATGATAGACATATCAAGAGGAAAAATTTCAAGGAGGGAGACCTAGTCTTGATGTACGGTAGTAAATCTCTTCAACACCCAGGAAAACTCTAAATGCATTGGTTGAGACCATATGAAGTAAAGACTGTCACATATGGGGGAGATGTACAAGCGAAGGAATTGGAAGGAATATAACTTAGAGGAATGATCAATGGGATTCGACTGAAGCTGTATAGGGACAGTCAACCTCCTAGCACTTGAAAAAAAAAAAACAAAGGATTATGCGCCGCAATAGAGGAGTTACCATGCCAGACATAAAAATATAGCAACCAACTAAAAGAGGAGTAGCGCACCGAAAAGAGAATGTTCACACGCACTTGGAACGACTAGTAGGATGAAGGAAGGACCAACGATCAGAAAAAGGAGTAAATTGCAGAAATGGTGGGTATGACAAATAGGCGCCAACTGACGACGTCTATCAAAATTGAATGTCAAGAATGATTGATGGGAGGACGCATTAATCACGCCAACTAGAGATGGAAAGGGAATTCAATGGAAATTACGCGGGAAGTGCGATTTTATTCAAAATACAACTTGGATAATGTTTCTGAGAAGTTTCACATGATCCCTATATAGGGAAAGCACGTGGGTATCAAAAGGGTTATTGTGAAATTGAGAAAATCATAGAGCAAAAGAGTATATGGAGCAGAGAGCGATTTTCTAGGAGTTATAGAGTGAACTAAGTTCGGTGAAGACCATTTTTACCACCATGGAACCACCCAAGCTAGGAGAATCAAGCCAGGCTTGTAGACGACCTCAAAGAAACCCTAGAGAACCTCATCAGCCATAGGGAGTTGAACAAGAAACCACCTGACCTACGAAATTTGTCAACTTGGACGAAATCCTGTCACCCAATATGGAACCAAGGAGCCCCACACTAGTGGTGGAGGAAACCTAACAAATAGGAGCAATGAGCATGGATATTGACATGTTGGAAGGGGGACAAAGCCAGTAAACCAGGGACGCAGGAAATCCTTCATGCCCTGAAAACCATGAATTATCCCTGAGGTTTAATGGGATGATCCCAAACTAGACAGAAGCAACCGTGCCAAAAAGGTCACATATAGCAACAACAGAGCAGCCTAGGAGGGAATAGTAGAATATGTCATCAATCGAGCAAAGGTGTATACAAAGGAAAGAATAATGGAGGCTGGAAGATCGAGTCAGCCACCATAGCGGAAGGGAAAGTAACCAGTAGCAAGATCACTGCGTAGGCAGGTTGCAACAACCATAGTCTTACCGCGCATTCTGGAAGGGGTGCATATTGCGGCTAACGTGTTAGGCTATTTCAAAAAACTCCGGTACTCAGATCATGATGTGACCGAAATGGAAAATTTTCTGGAGTTTTCAAAGAAAATTTACCTAGATATCGTCGATATAGGACCCTTCGGTGAACCAATTGTCCAACCTAAGAAGTGGGCAACCGAACTAGCCAACACCAAGATTCTAAGCTTGTTGGATATCCTGCACTTTGGGAGGGGTTGTGATGTAAACAACTGCATCAAGAAGCTGATGTAAGTTACCCATGGAGGATACCTATGGGTGGAAGAGCATGCCTTAATAGACGTAGAGCTCATTATGTGTATTACAGGGCTGCCATCTTGGGGGGGCACTAGCATTGTTACTCAATTAAAAAATGAAGGAGAAGGCACTGATTGAGGAAATGAAGAAGACACATGGCACATAAAGAGGGTCACGCAGAATCATTATTAAGCACATCAGTGACACCACAACCAAGCTAGGCACAAAAATCATGGTGTGCAAGTTGCTCAGGAAGTGCCGCAAGGAGGAAGTCCTTGTTGGGGTCGTCGCAGCTACAACATAGTGTGCAGAGGGAACTATAATTAGCTGGGGCCCATACTTGTTAAATTTGTTCCTTGAAGATTGCAAGGACATGCAGGACCTGGGGACAGAGTTCCACTACTCTTGGCTACTCATCCTGATCACCTTGGTCAGATGGAGGGAGCCTAAATATACATACTTTTGAGAGTGATATACTCGTTGTCACACAACACGATACCTATCATTGGGGAGCACTTCAAATCCCAAAAACAAAAGTGCAAATGCAGGCATGTTTGCAGGGTGTTACAATGACTTGCATGAAATCATTGTGAACACTTGGCGGGTTACACCAGAAGTGGTCTTGCAATATTAGGGCATATCCAAATTTAAAGCGACCAGGCATACAGTATGGCTCCAAGCATGAAAGGATCCCGAGAAGGAATGGATACAACTGCAATACTGTGTCAAGGAAGAGGACGTAGAAATGGCCATCAAGGATTGGAAAGATGACTGGAGAGTTCCAGTACTGAATTAGGAGATGCCCACGGAGAAGGAGGTTGATGCAGAGCAAGAGAAGACACCTGTAAGAGACAAAACGATTCCCATGAAGACAAATCCATGTCATAAGTTGATGCAATAGAAGAAAGGGGGTGTGCCAAAGAAAGGTACCCAGGGAAGGAAGAAGAACAACATGCAGGCACCGTAGGAATAGGAAAAAGAGATTGAGACGACACATGGGACCACGTCAAGTTCTACTCAACAGGAACAAAGCCAGACCAAGAGGTCGATCATACCACCGGGTGTGCATGCAAGAAAGATAAGGCACACAAAACACCACCAGAATATATAATCACTGAGAACGATGCAGACCTAGTGGCGCAAATGGTCCAGGACCGAACAATGAAGGATTTTGAAGAAGCCAAGAACCAAAGGGATGGGATCCATGAAGAGTTGATCTACATGAGACAAATCCTAGAGGAGATAATAGAAATTCATAGGGTGAGCAAAGGAATAGATTCAGTCCCTACAGCATCAGAAGTAGGAGCCAAGGCTGTGTCGAGCGAACAGGGTATGATCCAGACGGTAGCACATGCGAGCTCAACTTTTTATGTTACACCCATCAACTGCACATGGATAAAATTGTGGGTCAGATACCCTTGAAATATATGGCACAAATACAATTGGTAATGGGGTGGATACCAACCAAGGCATTATATAAATTGCAAGTCAATGTCACACAAGAGGTACAATCGTGTGCATGCACGGACACAACAAAATTGCCACAGACAAAGGACATCAGAGAAGAGTTGGAATTGGTTCTTGGGAAGGTCAAGCTCGAGACCAAGGACGAAAAATATTGCGTGGATAGGCTCGAGTAGGGATTGGATGTAGCCTATGAAAGAACTCCAAAGAGAACGCAAACAACAGAGCCCACGAGGACATATAAAATTGATCAGATTATGCAAACAATCAATCAATATAGGCAGGAGATCAAGAACCTCCAGGAACAACTCATCCCTACCACTCCCTTGGAGGTAAAGGAGCAAAGGAAGCAAGAATCAATAGGGTAGGTGGAGGAAATGGAATGATAAGTCAAAACAGCTCTCGACTTGTTTCATAAAGCATCACAACTATGGAAAAAGATGGAGGAGGATCAACAGGTCCAATAGTGGGACCAAGAAGAGGAGAAGATAAGTGAAACTATCCAAGACCTCAAGCATAGGAAGAAGATGATGCAGATCATTGAGCGCCTCAAAGGAGTACAAGATATGAAAAAGTTGCAAGCAAAACTCATAGCCACTTAAACACAGAAGAAGGAGCAACAAGATCAAATTGAACCTCTCCAAGAGATGGCAGTTGAGGTCATTGCACAGGCATAAGAGGAAAATAAGAACATGACACAAACTCAGACAGAGTGTGCAGAGATGAGCAACGAGGAGATTGCAACGCAAGTATTGGATGTGCTTAGAGAATTGGTCACACAGGTTCAAACACAAGCAAGGGAACTCATGGAGAATTTCCAGACCCTTGTGGGAGCTATTGAAGAAGAGCACAAATTTCAGGTGGCTTGGGGCAAGCCACATGTCAGTGTTGGGGGCATGTTGGATGCATGCCTAGTCAGGAGGAAAAGCTATTTTTGGAAAGAGAACCATGAAAGGAGAAAAGGAAAAATGGAAGGGAAAGCAACATGTGTAAGGGAAGTAGGCGAGGCACACATGAAAGGAAGAAATAATTATGCTAGGGTTAGAGTTTTTGTAATGTATTGTAATTGTTGTTGAGCCAAGAATATAAATAGTTAGTACTTAGAGGAAGAAAGGGTCTGACTAAGGAAGAGAGAGTTGTAAGAACTGTACGATTCAGTAAGTTGGTGAGATAGGGAAGCTATGATCGACTCGATCCCGAGGGTTATATCATAGGATGAGGATCCTGGTGCGATCTAGTCAGCCTCACAGGGATCGAGGAGCCTATTGGAGAGAGTAAGATCTAATATTGTAAACAGACGCAACGTGACATATTAATGAACCATAATAAAGATCTTGAGAGCCAGATCTTTGTAGATGTATCCCAGGAGGGGGTGAACCATGGTAACACCTATTTTATGTGAATGAATGTATGGAATGTAACACAATTTAACAAAATATTTATAAATACACAAATAAAATTCACGAGCCTTTGTATTTTAATTTCAATAAGGAGATTGCACATTTATTTCCCATTATTTCCTTAACATCTACTTATAATAAATGTTGGTCTCTTTCAATATTGTGCATATTCTCCTAAGGCCCAAATAGAGGTATGAATTCCTCTAAATTTCTGGTATAAATACTTCAGGATCTTAGAGTAAAACATTCTTATGCAGAAATCAAACCTTTTTTTCCTTTTCAAATGTTTTGTGAAGATTATAACTATTCAATATTCACCACTAGAACATTAAATAGCTTGTAATTACTCAATCAACCACAACATTCAGTTACAACCATCCTTATTAAAACAAAGGCAATCACTAAGTGAGGTTAACAACCAAAATATAAATTCAGCTGTAACATTTCATAATCACACATAAATATCCCAAACCATCTTTAGAAACAAATTGAATTCACACTGCTCTAAAACACATTCAACAATATTTATGAACTTAACATTTGTAGAGATTTGACAAAGATATAATTATCTAAAAGATAGAAAGTGTTGGAAACAGTTGAAGGGTGTGCCACTTTCCACCCAACCATAGGCACATATGCACTTGTTATCTCTATAGTTGGCCACCCCCTAGCCAAAGTATGATGCCATGAGAGGAATTGCTTTTTTTTCTCAACAAACAACAAGGGACAAAGGTTACTCTCCTTCTCCCATAATAACCTCGCATTTCAGTCTTCAATTCACCATTCATTGATGTCAAAAGTAGACATGAATATGATAGTCATGGATGTCATTAATATCAAAGGTAGAGGGAGACTGACTATTATCAATGATAGGGAATATTGTTGGAAACAATATTGTCATTGATTCCAAAGGAGATAAAATATCAAAAACAATGTTGTAGAAATGTTAAAGACAATGGGAGACTATGAATGTCTCTATGTGATGATAACCCTCTGCAATGCCCCTATGTGTTTACCCTAAATCAAAATGACCCTACAAATGACAGGTCCAAGGATCAAACCAGAACCAACAATATGAGCCCATGGACAGGTAGAGAAAGAAATCATATTGCTATAGCGAAAGCGGAGGCCAAGAAGCATTCAGAATAAGATTTGAACTAGATCGAGGTCGTGGAGACAATCTGTTACTGTGTAAGTAGATTGGAATTAACCAAAGTTCAATTGGGCACATGTAGAATTCATTCTATAGGTTAAATTGAATAGAAAATTTAGATTAGATCGATAGTAACCTTCTCCAAAATCGATGACCAAGGTTATATCGTTGGGGATCACCTTATCGGAACTCAAAATCCACTAAGGGATTACCAATGATGATAAATTTAAAGAAAACATTGAGTGTTGATGATGACTATGGGATCATTGACGATAATGGGCTCGGTAGTTGGAGTCGATGATGAATGGGGCCAATGAAAATTTTAGGTCAGCGCCATGACATATGCCACATCAGAACCATGTAATCAACAAGGATAAATCCATGTGTGAAAATTCCAAGTCATCTTGATGAACGAACAAGAGCCAGTGGAATTGATGATATCATGACCACGTTAGTGCCATGTCATCCAACACCCGTGGAAGGGGCCACGTGTCAGACCTTGTAAAGTACCACGTAGAAGTACCCCTATCCCATGTGTCATGAAAAGATAGTTTCCACGTTGGATCGGAGCATGCAAGGTTAAAGCCTCGTGAACAGGAAATGCAGTGGAGATAGGATTTAATCATGATCCTTAATCATTCCAGATCGACGATGGAGATCCCATGGATCATTGGAATTATATTGTTGGAGTGAAATCCATCATAGTGACCAAGTGTAATGATGCAATGGAATTCCACAAAGTATATCCCCAAATAAATTATGGTCATTGGATCAATCAGTGAGTGATCTCGATGAATTCTTGATCGTGGATGTTGAAGAAAGTTCTATTAGAGGGTAAGGCCATCAGAATGTTTGGATGTGAGGTTTTAATGGAAATCCGATGGGAGAATCTATGAGTCAACAAGAACCATTGATATATCAGAAGACTGGAGAATGGAGAATCTAGATCGTTGATGCCATTTCTAGGCTTGTCAGAAGGAAGGAAGTCGAAGGTATGGGAGGAAGACTTGTGAATGGAGTCCGATGACAAGAAGGTCTAGGGACCATAGATCCATCAGAGCATATACTTCAACCATTGGATCTATGTTGATCAATTTCATGGAGGAAGAGTGATTTCAAGATGACGTGTTGTGACATCTTAGCAGTCAACATGACGTCAGGATGATAGCATGGTGGCTAGAGTATCCCAAAGGATGACGTGTGTCATATTTTGATTGTGCGAAATGAAAGTGGGACCTAGTTAGACGTGAAGACCATTATGACATCCTATAAAATCTGATACATTTATATGGGTAGCGAGAAGATCTAAACCATTCATCAAAGTGGCTTTGGTTGGAGTAGATTATGTTACCTATAGAGGAGGTACTCCGACATAAGAGCTCCAAGGAGAAATATAGGTGGTAGGTCAACATGCAGGAGAGATGCAATTCCATTCGTAGATCCATCATGGTCCCACTTGACCATCTCATGAGAAATAGGTGTTAACCTCTGGTTACCTTGAGGTTTTGATAGGATCAGGACCATTGATTGAATTTTCTAAGGACCGTTAGATACGTCGAATCGTGGGCGGTCGGAGTGATATAGTCAGAGTGATTCACGACATCAAAGTGGATGCACCTCGATGAAGAGGATATATGAGAAATAAGATGGACTGCAGATCCATCGGAGGACCTGCCTCCACCATTGATCTACGACCTGGCCGGGGATCGATGTCCTGATAGCTTGATAGGCATCTCGATGGTCCTGATAAACATGATAATAGTTCGACGACCTTGATTGTTTCAAGGATTGATCAAAAAATTTCTAAGCGATGAGGACTATGTTATGTGTTTTGTTGGGTTATGAACAATTGATAGATGAGATCAAATGAAGAGATGATTGGAAGAATGCTAAGCGTAGTGATGGTGTTAAGTGTTTTGAAATCCCAGTGGTTCTAATATGAAGAAGATCAGATTTACGATTGAGTATTAATCACAGATATGATCCGACGACTACTGAGAGTAGAATCCCATGAAAAAATCGAGCACTAAAAGAAGGGTATTGCACAAGTCTAAGAAGAAATGGCACATCCCAGTTTTAATGGAGATATGGAGCCGACCTCACAAGTACATTTTGTGTGTGTGGGAAAATATGTGGAGGTATAAAGATATATAAATAATGAATCCCTAATCGAGAAATGATTGTGTGTGTAAGTGTGTGTGTGTGTGTGTGTTGAAATGAGAAGCTCTACAAGTTTGAGGCTCTTGTGTGAAAGAGAAAGTATGTGAAGAAGTGCAATAACTCAGACGAGTTGATAGATTTCAAGGGGTTCTGAGTCTGTAAAACCAAGAGAATGAAGAGTATGTACGAATAAGAGAATCTCTGAGGCTCACATGTCAGAGAATGAAATTAAATGGAAGAAAGGAAGATATGAACATCTCAGTGTGGTTAGGAGATGCAAGGAATTTATGTAATTATGCAGAGATGTTGACTACCATGCTCAAAATAAGAGATTGTTGGATATATAATTACTTTAGGGTGGCAGGGTGGAGCTTCAGAGAGGATTGAAGTCCTCATTGTAATTTGGTGCTTACATCGAAGGTTGATAATTTCATTATTAGCAAGTGGGTTCTTGAAACACAGGTTGGTGCCTTCAATTCTACAAGTTCATGCTTGTAGCAAGGATTGGTGTCCTTGGCATACTGGTTGTTGCAATTATCAAATGATTGTTTGTGTAGGTTGGTGCCTACAGTTCTACAAGTTGGTGCTTGTAGAGAGGATTGGAATCCTTGGCAGATTGGTGTTTGCAATTAGAAAGTAGGTGCTTGTTATGATAGGTTGGTGCATGCATTATTGTAGGTTGGTGCTTACAATAGGGATGGGTGTTCCTCATAGGTTGGAGCCTGATACTATAATAATTGAATTATAAAAGAAATATATTTTGTGGTTATCTGCCTTTTAAGGGTTTCCATGTTACATATTGTGTACTATGTTTATATTATAATGGTGAATGTGTTGTTCTATTTCTAGTTAATTGTTTCATACTAATACGCAAATAATTGGGATAAAGTGAAAAAGTCTGTTAGATACCGATTCACCTGCCCCCCCTCTCAGTATCTCTATGTGTTCCAACAAAAGACTGCTAAATAAACCCATGAAATATAAAAATCAAATTTTAAATCATGGCGATATCCTATGAGGATTAAAAGTTAAGCTCATGACATTTCCAAAGATATTATTTCCCTACTTAGTCATAGAATATGAGTGAAAGAGATTAACACAACGCCACCACCAAATTGATGCTCTCAACATCATTTTTATTGAGAAATATTGAAACCTAAGATAAAAACAATCGGGTATTCTCCATCTTAGATAATAAGCCATAGTACCTATTCTATAGTTTTCCAAACAAAATGGACCATGCTCCAAAGGGTTTCCTCTTACCCTATAAGTAATCCATAAATAAAGTTTTATAAATTATTGAATAAAAACGTAAAGTTATAGGAGGAAAACCTAAGGCTACAAAATCCAAAATAATATTCAATTTACCTTTGTGAGCAGGTGGGGATAGCAAGTATTATGTTCGGCTCTTGGAAAGTTTTTTTTCCAAACCCATATAATTCTTGTGGACAATAACACAACAATAAATCAGTTACAAGTTAATGGAAAATAAGTAGCATGATGATGGATATATTTTTAAATCTAGCCAACCCTTGGAAAAATAGAGTATAATATTACCTTTTGAACCGTGGTATTCATTCTAACTCAGGCTTGAGTCGCTCTGCATCTGCAAAAGAAAATCAATTAAACCATGCAAAAGATAATGGTCTCGATTTACAATGTCGTAATTAAGTCTTGGTGGTACTATAAGGGTCAGACAACCATAAGTTTTAATGCCGCAAGGAGGAAGTCCCTGTCGGGGTCATCAGGGGTGCCGCAAGGAGGAAGTTCTCAAATATTTTTTATCCACATTCAAAGACGTGTTTGTGGTAATCTCAAAGACATGTGTTTCTTTTCATAATCCCATGTTCTATTTATTATTAATCATAGAAAATTGACCAGCCATTATTACAATCCATAATTTATCGATCCAAATCTTTATGCTCTAATGGAATTCACATTCACACTTATTTGGACACATAGATAGATAGATCAGATGTAGAAAGTGCCGCAAGGAGGAAGTCCCTGTTGAGGTCATCACAGCTACAACATAGTGTGCGGAGGGCACTATAATTAGTTGGGCCCCATACTTGTTAAATTTGTTCCTTGAAGATTGCAAGGACGTGCAGGACCCAGGGATAAAGTTCTGTTGGGTATGTGTTATATTCTTTGCATGTGTGTGTGTGTGGGTGCGTCAGATACAACGACTGCGTCTGACGATC
>SNQJ01S0159904.1:27787-41582 GCA_010110895.2 Picea sitchensis
GTGTGTGTGTGTGTGTGTGTGTGTGTTGAAATGAGAAGCTCTGCAAGTCTGAGGCTCTTGTGTGAAAGAGAAAGTATGTGAAGAAGTGGAATAACTCAGACGAGTTGATAGATTTCAAGGGGCTCTAAGTTTGTAGAACCAAGAGAGTGAAGAGTATGTACGAATAAGAGAAGCTCTAAGGCTCACATGTCTGAGAATGCAATTAAATGGAAGAAAGGAAGATATGAACATCTCAGGGTGGTAAGGAGATGCAAGGAATTTATGTAATTATGCAAAGATGTTGACTACTGTGTTCAAAATAAGAGATTGTTGGATATATAATTACTTTAGGGTGGCAGGGTGGAGCTCTAGAGAGGATTGAAGTCCTCATTGTAATTTGGTGCTTACATCGAAGGTTGATGATTTTATTTTTAGCAAGTGGGTCTTGAAACGCATGTTGGTGCCTTCAATTCTACAAGTTGGTGCTTGTAGCAAGGATTGGCGTCCTTGGCATACTGGTTGTTGCAATTATCAAGTGATTGTTTGCAGTATAGGTTGGTGCCTGGAGTTCTACAAGTCGGTGCTTGTAGAGAGGATTGGAATCCTTAGCAGATTGGTGTCTACAATTAGAAAGTAGGTGTTTGTTATGACAGGTTGGTGCCTACATTATTGTATGTTGGTGCTTACAATAGGGATGGGTGTCCCTCATAGGTTGGAGCCTGATATTATAAAAATTGAATTATAAAAGAAATATATTTTGTGGTTATCTGCCTTTTAAGGGTTTCCATGTTACATATTGTGTACTATGTTTATCTTATGATGGTGAATGTGTTGTTGTATTTCTAGTTAATTGTTGCATACTAATATGCAAATAATTGGGATAAAGTGAAAAAGTCTGTTAGATACCGATTCACCTGCCCCCCCCCNGTTAGATACCGATTCACCTGCCCCCCCCTCTCAGTATCTCTATGTGTTCCAACAAAAGACTGCTAAATCAACCCTTGAAATATAAAAATCAAATTTTAAATCATGGCGATATCCTATGAGGATTAAAATTTGAGCTCGTGACATTTCCAAAGATATTATTTCCCTACTTAGTCATAGAAGATGAGTGAAAGAGATTAACACAACGCCACCACCAAATTGGTGCTCTCAACATCATTTTTATTGAGAAATATTGAAATCCAAGATAAACACAATCAGGTATTCTCCATCTTAGATAATAAGCCATGGTACCTAGTCTATTTTTTTCCAAACAAAATGGACCATGCTCCAAAGGGTTTCCTCTTACCCTGTAAGTAATCCATAAATAAAGTTTTAGAAATTATTGAATAAAAACGTAAAGTTATAGGAGGAAAACCTAAGGCTACAAAATCCAAAATAATATTCAATTTACCTTTGCGATCAGGTGGACAACAAGTATTATGTTCGGCTCTTGGAAAGTTGTTTTTCCAAACCCTTGAACAAGTGATGGATAATGGTCTCAATTTACAATGTCGTAATTAAGTCTTGGTGGTACTATAAGGGTCAGACTACCATAAGTTTCAATGGTGCCAAGACGTGGCCTGCATGAATCTCTCCTCGTGGGATTCTATTAACCTTGAATTGATACAAACCAAAGTTTAATCATTGGTTAAACAAGTAATCAACTATGCATTATCACGACACAATTAATATATGACATTGATGTGTGTAGGTGCATTAAAAAGTGGAAACTTTATATGAAATAAAGTATATGTAAATACATGTTGGAATCCTTGAGGTCGAGATCCATAGGAATATTATGTGGTGATCAAAGGTGGGCCTGTGGATTCAATCCACTAATACCCCCACGATATAGTTGTATCAATAAATATATTTAACGATAAAACATTTGAACATAAAGAAGAGAGAGTTAAATGTTTGATTTAAACAACCAATACATGACCATTGGGTCATAATAAAAGGATTATAGTTCTTAAGAAAAAAAATACAATAGAGTTTAAATAAGGACAAAACAAATGTGTAAACATATAAGACTTGTCCAATCCTATAGCGTTATAGTTCGTCCCTTTGAGACCACACTTTTTATTTATAATATGGGCTTCGATAAGAAGAATCATAATACTAAATGAACATGTACATGGTGAATGTATCCAATTTTTTTTATATGAATGCATGGTGAATATGTTACCAAAATTAATAAAGTTATAATTACTTGATTAGAAGGAAGAATAGCACTTATATACATGCGAAGAGAATAATTTCCATTTAATGTCGACGACTGGTGCAAGCGTGATTGAGCAAGTACCCTGTCATGGAAATGCCATGATAATTAGTTAAGAACATTAAAAAATCATATGCAAAGAAAATTTAAGAAAATTATATAAGAAAAGTGCCAATTATAATTGCACAACTATACTCTTGACGATGAAAAAAAATGGATGGAAGAGTCATTACAATCATCATGAATCCTTGTGGGTGCATTGATGGGGTCGTCCAACCTCTCTAATGTGTCCATGTTTCCGAGGATAGGCGGGTCCGCTCCTTGGGCATGCTGCCAAGTTTCCTTGCCCTTTCCCAAAAAAAAATTAAGTCTTTGTCAATCATTCTAATGTAAGTAAGGTCAGTGACCCCTTGGTGCCACACATTACCATCATATGCCCAAGGTGCTCCTGACATGGCTATTTTTTCCTTTGAATTCGTGGTCTATAGTTTTCTACGTTTTATATCATCCTATGTCAACGTTATGGCATGGATACCTATACTATTGTGTTCCTCTATCTGATACCTTTCCAATGAGGTATCACGGGCCTCATTCCGACACATGTGGAAAAAGTTATGGTTGTTTGAAAATCATCACTCAACAGTCATTGATGAAGCCCATGGGTTGATTTGGACCATTGATTTTTTGAACTTGAAAAAAGAGGAATCCCTCCTGCATAAGAGATCAACATTTAGTGATGATATGGATTATAACCTATGTATATTTGGAAAATAACCTGGGCATCATGGGACCCACAACTTGTAGCATGATTTTTTTCAATTTTCCCTTTTAGATCACTAGGAAGCAATTTTCAGATCTGAAAATTAGTCACATAGAGTTGCATGTGAAAATTGACAATAGCTTTGTGAATTTAATTGTTTCATTTCCCTCAGTGGTATTTTGTTTATCCTCGAAGCCAATACCTGTGTTGATGAATGGTGACCTTTGGAAACTGATAATATTATCTAATATTTCAATACTCTTTACAAAATTCAAGCTTCCATTCAACTAATCAATTGTTTTCTCTAGTTCCTTTCTTAAGGAAACTATTTCATCTTCTAGATTCTCGCAACTTTCTTTCTTTTCTTTCAACTAGCTTCTCACCACTTCTATCATGTTTTCCTCTTCTATTTGAGTCTTTAGGATAATATTTGCCTCCTCTATTTCTTCACAATCATGATCCTTCTTTTCATGTTTCTACAATTGCTTCTTCTTCTTTATGTTCTCTTCCCCGAGTTGTCTATTTCGTTTAAGGAACTAATGAATTTTGCTTCAAGATTCACTTCCCCATCAACGTATTCTTCTTCTTAATCTTCATTTTCTTCATTAGTGGATTTTTTTCCCATGGTTATGGAGAGAGATTATTCTTTGTCATCACTATATTCCCTTTCTTTGAAGTTTCCAGATCCTCCTTTTATCTTTCTCACAACTTGTGCTTCTTCTGTCTCTGATTCACAACATGAACAATCACTAGATTTCTCTTCATTGGATCTCTCTTCATAAATGTTTCGTATCTTGTCCCAAATTTGTTTAGTTGTTGTACACTTCATTACCTTGACAATCTCAGAATTTGGTAGGCCACTCAAGATGACCTCTATTTTTTTTTCATTGTTTTCACTTGACTCATTATCAACTTTATTTGTATAACTTATTCTGATTGATTCCCAAATATCAAACCTAAGGGCTTGCAAATATGTCCTCATTCTTATACTCGAAGTTGCATAGTTTGTTCCATGGAACAAAGGGGCTCTATTTGTAGGGAGACCTTCCTTAGAATCCATATGTGCTCAAGATCTTCCTTCTAATTGGTTAAATTGTTTCTAAAGGAACCCACTATGATACCAAATTGTTTCGATTAGTTGGTAAGGTTACCAATCACTCTGATGCACAGGAAACTTGATCGACCAGTTCGATCCATTAAAGGAAGGAATTATCTAGCCGAGGAAATCAACTTGAAAGGATTCCACTCATCATTGTGGGTGCCTCTCAAAGCGACCCCATAATACAGCAATCTCTACACCAAGACGGACAAAGCGGGGTGAGTAACTATGCCAGTCTCAATGTGATCTCGTAATTGACCCTTGTGTTAAAAGGGCTTCCCTAGGACAAAATGTAATAAGTGGAGTTAACTCTCCCTATCACAAGATGCTATGTTTTGTTTGCAACTTTGGAAAGTTATCTTTCACACCTATTCCAAATTCCCACGACTAATCTAATGTAGGTTTTTTTACGAGAGAAAAAGATAAAAATGTCTAATGTCGGTTTTTATAAGCACTTTTATTTTATAGTTGTTACTCAAAAGGAAGATGCGTGGACAATATGGTGTTTTGACCAGAGCTCAAAAATTATGCAAGATGAAGATGCAATCTTTTCATTTCGATGAAAGCTATGCTTCTGAGAAGGAAAACATTTATCATTCCCATATGCACGATGTCCCAAATATATTAAACTCATCAATATCAAGATTCTCAAAAATGAGAAAAATGTATTGTACCCCAATGCACGATTCATGGCCCCCAGCCATGAGGAGGAAATGTTTTCATAATTTAAGGTCAAAAAAATGCCAAGAATCATTCAATTTCTCTACTTCAAATGCAAGGATGCCCCCAATCTAATATAAAACGAGAAATTAAATACGTTTGTTTCCAAAATTTCACTAAAGCAATAATGATCTTTCTTAAAACAAAGAAACCCAAACTAAAGTTTTCTTTTAAAGTGAACTATTCAGAAGAAATCTCATCTTTCCCTAAAAAATTCTAAAAACACACATGCTGTAATTGAAAGACACTCAAGCAAAGAGACTAATCCTTCAAAACCAAACAAAGCAAAGATGGCTAAAGAAACTCAAAGAATGTGAAGTAAGGCGTAAAAGCAGGAGATCAATATAGGCTCCAAAATTCAATCGGTTGTTCAAAGAGAAAAACTGGGCATCAAAAATGACTAGACCCAATCCAAAAAAAATTAAAAAAGTTAAGTATTGGTGATTAATATTCTGATTAGTGAGAATCAAAGATTCCTTGAGGATGAATTAAGGTTATTGTGAGGATTCGCCTTGGACAACACCGAGTCGCGAACTTCGAGTGTTCTCCTTGAGCCACTAAAATTCACCGATCTTGATGCACAGCCATAAACAAAAATTTGAAAAGGACTAATTTGAGTGAACTTTCAGATCAAAAGAGTCTGGATGGATCTCCCACAGAATCAGAGACTAGAAAATAAACAATCAAAGCAAGGGAAAATAGACTAAATATCTGTTTCGGTTGAATAAAGCCAATTTTGTTGTCAGGACTAATCATTAGAGTGCGGACATAACGGATCTCCCTAGATCCACCTAGATCTAGAAAAAAACACCTTGCGAGGAACTTGCCCAATAGCTTTCCTTAAGTTTTAGATATTGAATTTACTAACTAAAGGGGATGGAACAGGCATACTGTTTAAATGTCGCTTCCTCTCACCATACAGCCATCTAGCTCCGTTCCAGTGCTCATACAATGATGATCCTATAAAGAACACAACCAACCAAAGTGATAGCAATGACATAAATAAATATGAAACCATATTGATCAGGAATCATACAGTAAAACACAACAAGCTTTATAGGAAAGAATCATATTAAATGTCATACCAAATGTGAAAGAGATTACAACCATGGCGCCAGTGTACGTGGGTCCCTTCCAACTGTCCTTACGTTCCCCCACACACTTCGCACTCCCAAGAGTTAAAGAGACCATGGATCGATAGCTACTCACAATCTATCTTAACAAAAGAAAATCTCAAAACCACTCTAACCAAGCTAATAATTCCAAACCAACCAAAGCTAACAAAATCTACAAAGCTAACTTTCTCTATGAGAACTCCTCTCCTTTTAGGTTGAGAGGAAAAGGTGAGGATGTTAGGATGATCCCACTAAATCATGAAAATGAGTAAGATCCAAACCATTGGGATGCAACCTCACCATAAGAAGTTTCTCCTTCTAGAAGATTGAAAGCGGCTTGTTTTCCCATGTAGGCATTCTGCGCACCCTGTCGAGGCAACCCTCACAGACATATCACACTAGATATTGTGCAACTTTGTGAAGTCAAAGTTACACTTGCCTATATAGCAACGCCTGTAGAACTTCCTTTTCTGAAGGGGGTTTTCACGAGGAAAATGCAACTCTGCGAACTTCCTTTTTTACAGGGTTTTTACAAGGGAAAATGCAACTTCTTTTCTCAGGAAAAGTTCTTCTCTCTTAGGGAACTCAGGCCACTAACCCCTCTAAAGGAAACAGATAGGTTTACATCATTAACGGTCATAGGGATGATGAAAATAATGTGTAACAAGGGGGTGAATCAGTATAAGATACTTTTTACTTTATTTAACCATTCATCAATCAATCATTAACCGAGAAGCAATAATCACATATAAACTCAAATCACAATGCGCAGAGTTTAATGTGGAAACCCTTGTGGGAGAAAACCATAAAAATCTTGTCTTTTATAATTTTTTGTAGGCACCAACCTACCATTACAAATATTGTAGGAAACAACCTACTGGACACACCAATCTTCTTAGTTGAGCACCAACTCAACAAGATGTAGGAACCAACCTACTAGAGATACCAAACTCCTCAATTGAACACCAACTCAATAAGATGTAGGCACCAACCTAGTGGAGACATCAATCTCCTCAACTGAGTACCAACTCAATAAGATATCACCAATCCAAAATATTCATACAAAGACTATTTCTGACTTCACCTTCATGCTTCATTCCACAGACAATCCTTCAAACCCTAGCAAGCTTCATAGCATCATTCCCATAATGTAATCATTGATGGAAACATCCATTGACAACGACATCCATTCATAGAAATATCCATTAACGAAAACTTCTAATCACATAAACATCACAACCTCATAGCAGTGCATATGGTAGCATCACATCCTCACAACAGTGCATACTGCAACATCACAACCTTATAGCATACCTTGAGAATAAGAAAGACCTTAAGAGAATCCATTAGACTTCTCTTGCACACTAGAAAGACACCAAAATACATTGAGTGCACCTTATACTTGATCTCTTCGTTGGTTACACTAAATTTGCAAAATTATATCATGTATTTATAGTAATTTTGTCCCAAAACATTAGTTGAGCCGACCTCAATTTTTTGGCTAGGTTGTCGGACGAAAAAACTCATATCTCCTCACTCCTAGGGAGTTAGAGGGACTTCCATATACCATTTGAAATATCTCAGAATAATATTTCTAAGCATGTAACTTGTGATCCCATTTGAGTTAGGTATGTAGGGTAAAAATTCCCTCAAAAATATGGTATCCAAATTGACAAAAAATAGTACTTTCAACAATCTCCATCTTGCAATCTTTATATTGGGAATATGTAGGCTTGTAATATTTATATTGGACATCTTGTGGGATCCCCCTATCTTTGAAATCAATGAAAACAATATTTCCAACATGATTGTTAACAATTTCTGTAAAACAACATAGATATATAGTTTATTTCATTTTTTACTCAATAATTCATGTCACAATGATGGTACCAAGCTATGGTGTTTTGAAAAGGGGTTAGGGAATTAGATTAGAATTCAATCTCTCTGCAAGTATCTTAGTTTAAATTCTAAAAAATCACTTTTTTTATGGTTCAATTTTCTTCAGTCTTCTTTATGCAATGATTTCATGAGTAATGCTATGTTTTAAACCTTACAATAGTTTCCTTTGAAAGCAATGTGTGTTCTTAGATAGATGTTCAATTATTTCCAGCATTCTTCACTTAGTACATTTTTCAGTTGTAATGGTTAGATTGCTTAATGGTTTTTTTCTCCTTATCAAAGTACTCAGAGTGAGACCTGAGATATCACAAGCCCCAACCAATAGATAAGTGCATAATAATTCATTAGGTGCATAAAGAGGAAAATAGGTGTATTTTGCATATAGTGCATGGTACCTCAGAAGTTTGTACGAAACTCATGTTGATAATTAAAATAGTATGCTAAGGAAAGGGGAACATTGTTGCTACTATTCCAAGGTCCACCGCCATGTCCTCTCTTACTTCCTTCTTCTATAGAAGAATCATATCATTTATTGTTCCCTTTTTTAGCGAGGCACACAATCTCTCCAATGTGATAAACATTCTTCTTCCTAAAATCCTTCTCACATTTCACATGTGGTATGTCGCACCATATCACAACCAAGGGTCATCCATACATCATGCATCCCACATAACATGAATCACCCCCAACATGGTGTAAAACTTTCGAAGTAACCCAGAAAGATAACAGGGTAGTGTATTGATATTCTCATTTGTAACAACTACACACCAATGATCTCAGTTGGAAATGAGTACCTTCAACTTCTTGTCAAAATAGAATATCAGGGTTCATAGTAGCGATAAAGTGACACATAAGAGAACACTTTGTATCCCATAGGGCGCCTCACACATTCCTCCATTCATAATTGACACTCTTAATCAAGTTGTTAGCGCTTAAGATACCGCAAGGGAAATTGGTATGTCCTTTTTGGGTACCATAGATGATTTTAGGGGATAAATTTCACAAATGGGCTAATTTTCCATGGTTTTTCCCAAAACAAAATTCACCAATTTCCATTTTTTCTAAAAATGATTCGACCAAATTCCCTAGAATAAAATTATTTTATCTTAAAAATTGCCAAAATTTTATAGAAAGTATATAAAATCCTTGGAAATTTGAAATTTTTTACAAAACTATTGCCAAACATATTACATTTTGCATTTTAAGGACTAGTAAGATTAGTCCATGTTTCTACATTTTAATATAAATTTTCATCCTTAAAATCATCCATCTTGGGTACCTAATATAGAAAATTACACTTTTTCGTTTGGCTACGTTGTCACATTGTGAGAGGTGTATCTTTGTCATCAAAATCAGCTACAACTTTCACTTGGCCTCATCTCCACCCAATTGGGGGTTTTGAGTGCACAAGTCTTTGTGAGAATACAAGCCTGATCACCTTGGCTACTTGTCACTAGACCACACTTCTGTGGGGGATTGGTATGCAATTATTTTCTTTAACACTTCAATTGATGACCTTGCAATGCCTTCTGTAACATGTAAAGGCCCATTTTCTACAATTTGTTTTCTCTTTCTACTTTCATGTACACCATGGTACGATTATGAGAAACTAAAAATGAATGAATTCATTGTTCACGGTGAAAGAAAAATAAAAGGGTTAATAAATAGCAAGAGGGTTGATCGGTGAAGGAAAAATAACAGGGTGAATTAATGTCATAGGTTGTGTAAAGACTTCACATTTGTAAGTAGTTAGGTTGGATTCTTCACAATGAACACGGAAGGAAATGGGTTAGTTATCTAAGTATTCCTAAAGGGGATTGGCTGGTAGGGATATGGCTTAGGCAGGTAAGGGAGCATAGCATAGAGGACGGGTGTGTATCTAGTTAGGTGGTGTAGGGAAGATAAGTTTTTATGCTCTGTTCAAGGTAAGGTCATTCAACATGGTCAAATCCAGTCATTCAGCTTGGGCCAGATAGATTTATTTCTTGGCCTTACCTTCACTATGCTCTTTGAGGTTCTGAAAGAAATTGCTTTCAGTAACTAGAGAGAGATCATAAGGCAAACATAATTACATATATAAAACATAGGAAGCATGTTTCTAATTTCCCTACCTACTTCCTCCTTCTTCTCATAGTACAAAGAGATAACGGACTAACCAGAATGGGGTGGATCCGCTTGCTATGGAGGGCAAGCAAGGCTTATTTCTTCATCAAGGCATGTAACATGGGGGGGCATGGGCATGTCTCTTTTATATTAAAGATCTATATTTAGGAAGGGCGGTTAGAAGCTTAGGCGGGATAACTACCCATGCAAATTTTGATTACTGAAATTCACCAATTTGATCAACAAGGCCATGCCACCCTTTCACTTTTCAATTTCACAGGTCCCAAGGCGTCAAATTTATCACTCTCTCTCAGGGATTTATTGCTTGTCCTGTGTTCCCTCTCTTCTTTCTACCTTCCATGCCATCCACCCATGCACTTCCATAGGGGTCTATTTGGTAGTTTCACATCACCTAATGGTGAATTTGAATCATGGACCTTCCCTCATCCAAATTTCCCCCGATCCCCCAATCGATATATGTTGACCCTCCTAGTGTGATTAAGCAATAGACGACCAATCATGCCATCCAAAAATTGCATCCATCAGAGCAAAGGGATATGGTTGATCCCTCCCTACTGTGGGATTCGTATGGCTTCCAAACTAGAGCATCATAAGTAAAAGGTGGTTCAAATAAGGCAAGGAGCATCAATGATAGGTTAGGCGATATAAATAGTGACTCGGTAGTTTGGAAGGTAACTTCTCTACTTAGGAAGGTGAGTTCAAACCCTCCTATTCAAAGTCCATTCACCTCAAAGAAATTTTGGTGTAGGGTGGGTCTGGTTAATCAAAAACCTTCCTAAACACGCGTTGGATAAAGGAACTGCATTTTTTTTCTGGGGTCGAGAGGTATTTTCCAGATGGGGTCCCAAACTCTCTATTATATATAGTCAAATCGATTCATTTCCTAATTCCTTCCAGCTTAGGCCTGGGTGCCTTCATCCTTAAGTCAAAGGGTTAAGCGATTAAAATCTTGTGAGATGTGATTTGAAATAAGTCAAACCCTCATGTTGAGTGGGTCAGATAGGTATGATCCATCGAGGTTTATAACTCTCTATTTTATTTATGCAAATAGTTGGTTGAATGCATGTAAGGTTAGCACCTTCCTTCCAATAAGGCAAGAAGCATAAGTTCTAGCTAGCTTATGTAGGTGAGGTCGAAAACCTATTAAAAGTCCATCAGACACCTGAATAATGAGTTTATAATTTAAAGAATCACCTTCAAAAGGCACCTTGATAAATAAGATCCCCATATCAAACTAAAGGTGAAGTGTGCAACAAGAAGATCGATAAGAAGTGTATAAAGATAATCCCAATACCGACACCCAGATATATAACTAAAAAGGAAGGCACCCTTCGAGAGAAGATCCCATAAAAGGTGTGGGGTGCTAAAGAATAAAAAAATAAAGACGGTATCTTAAATATTATCCATAAAAATTTTGATCAAGACAAGAATCACCCTCAGAAGGCGGTTTATAAATAAGATCCCATATTAAACTGGTACCCAGAGAAGATCGAGAAATAACATATATACAAAGAGACCGTCCAGATATCAACCCGATGAGGCTTTATTCATGATAAGGAAGATCCATGAATCCACTAAATGACCTAGATGGCACAAAGGGAATGAATTTTATCAATAATAGTATAGTTCCTATTGCATATTCTACAAAAGGTTTGGTGGAGGGATCAAGAATCTAAGCAATTCCCACGATTGACTAGTGGTATTTGTCCAACTGAATTTTATCAATAATAGTATAGTTCCTATTGCATATTCTACAAAAGGTTTGGTGGAGGGATCAAGAATCTAAGCAATTCCCACGACTGACTAGTGGTATTTGTCCAACATAAAGTAATTATATAGGCTTCAAAGGGTAAAAGAAATGGTCTAAGTCACCCTCATGTGTTGACCCCCACCCCAATCTCTTAATTATGGTTGTAGTTCCTCAATCCAAGAAGGCACTTCCCATGCACTGATTCGTAGGATCTTGTAATGACTTATGGTTGAGTTTTAATTTTGCATGCATTAATTAACCATTTGAGAAACTTAGTGAAAGAATGAGGAAAGAAGAGGAATTATGACAGCCATATACACATATGCATATCTGAAATGAAATAATAGACAGCAAACCATAACATGCAGATTGATAACGGAGTTCAGCACAACTTTGCCTACGTCTCTGGGCCTTTGTCTCTCTGGGGAGGCTTCTTTATTTCTGTTCAAGAGCTCAAAAATACATCGCTTCAATGCCAAATGGATACAAGACTGATCTGGTCATGTTCTTCCAGATCTCTAGAACCCTGCAAAGAAAATGGCATGCAAAACGGACGTCCGGAGCTTCCAGAAATGGCTCGACAGCGTTTGCTCCTCAAAATCTTCTCTGCATCAAAATGGCTTCGGCTTGGCTTCTCTTCAGCATAACTCTGCTATGAATGCCCTCTCATGGCCTCAAACAAGCCTGGGTTATATAGATGGGAAGTTGGTTGCTCATCTCCAACTTCCTCCCAAAATTTAGGCTCCATAAATGCCCAATATGTCCCAAAAATAGAGAAAATCAACTAAAATTAGGCTAAATAACAATTAAAACCCAAAAATTAGGCATAAAACCCACTTTACAACTATAATATGGGCGCTAGCCCCCTGCATCCGTGCGCGCGCCCCCTGATTCTTCGTCGTATGAGGCTCCATGTGGCCACGCGCTATGCGTTGGCCCCCTTTTGGCGCTAACCCCCGGTCGTGTAATGTTCACATAGGGCCACGGGCCAACCTGTTACAACCGCCCACGCATTCTATGCGATAACAGTCCCGGGTCATATGGGACCGCCCGGGGACCGGGGGCTGGACCCCTATCCATACAATTCCCGTGCTTTGTGTTATGTTTTGGCGCCCGTTTACATGGCGTGGTCCCGTGCAATGTATATGGAACCGAGGGCTGGGGCAAAGCCCTGACCCTTTTCCCCGCAGATTGAACCATAATTCAAATTCAAATAGTAAATATGTCGTAGGGTTAACAAGAACCACCGGCCGGGTGGGCGGTTAGCCCAGCCCTACAAATCCATTGCCCATACAGGAGGTCATGGGTTCGACCCCCGGCCAAACCACAACAATTTTACCAAAACACAACAACCAATTACAGGGTGCCACATGGCAGCCCTTGACTGGGCCATGTGGCACCTAACCAACCAACCACAATACGCCACGTGTCAATTGTCGATTGGCCCACATGCCTGCCACTGTACGTCTACCACGTCAACCTATACGTCTACCCTGTCATCCTACCACGTCAGTTGCTGACGTCATCCATGCCACGTGTCACCCTTACAGTGGTGACACGTGTCACCTCTAGATTGGCCCAACTGGCTGTCCGTACGTCCAAATCTGCTTGACACATGTTGCCTCCTAGAGTTGTCACGTGTCACCTTTTGGGGTTTCCATGTTAGCTATATGGACCGTACGGTCTGCACAGTCAGCATGACACGTGGACTGTATGGACTGTACAGTCATCCCTTTTTTTTTTTACCTGTTTGATTTTTCAGGCAGAACGCGATATCGTCTCCATACGGAGCCCGTTTGACAAAGTAAATATACCACCAGAATCAGGAATATGAGACGGACACAATGGAACTAGTTTCGTCGCATTCCGAGAACTTTAATTTTTTAGCATTTTTCAAGCCCTGTCAGGCTTCTGGATCCGATTTCAGATCACACCTCCCCACAATAAAACCTTTTGGTCCCCAAAAGGTTACTGACCAGTGAACAAGCTTGGGATAGGCCACCCAGCTTGCTCTCTATCTCTGAACTCTTTCCTGTGCACCTGTCTCATCAAGATCAACTGTAACACAATCATGACAATTGACAGTATATTGTTAGCCATTTGAACCCTGTTACATCTTACTGAAGCCACTATCATCCATGTA
>SNQJ01S0159905.1:0-21793 GCA_010110895.2 Picea sitchensis
GTCAGGGGGAGCAGCCCCGGATGGAAAGATACCTTTGCCATTGATGACAAAGGGGGAGAGATTTATCAGATGCAGAGGATAGAGGCATGGCTTCAGGGGGAGCATGAGTGATATGATTTCAATGTTGCATCAGAGTGTTGCCATCAATGAAAACCAACCTTAATCAACAGAAATTTGACAGGTTTATAACAGACAAGGCTATAGTAGATGTTATTACGATCACTGTGTATATTTTAAGAGGTTATAAAATGGAAGATATATTATATTGCTATTGTATGTAGATGACATGCTTGTTGTAGGGCCTAACATGTAGGACATAAATTTGGTCAAAATAAAATTAGCTAATTCATTTGCGATGAAAGATTTGGGTGGTGAAAATAAAATCGTTGGTATGAGAATAACAAGAGATAAGAAAAATCACAAATTGGCATTGTCTTAGGGAGAGTACATAGAGAAGGTGTTGGAGAGGTTTAGAATGTAGAATGAAAAACCAATTAGTACACCTTTGGCCATCCATTCCAAATTAACCAAGGAAATGTGTCCCAAGAAACATGAATAGATATAATACATGTCCAGGGTCCCTTATTCATAAACAATATGCAACTTGATGTATGCGATGGTGTGCATAAGACTAGATATTGCACATGTAGTGGGAGTAGTGAGTAGGTATATGAGCAATACATGTAAAGAACATTGGGAGGTAGTAAAGTGGATTCTCTGATATTTGAGAGGTACTACTAATCATGCATTATGTTTAGGAGGTTCAAACATCATTCTACAAGGATATGTTGATTCAGATATGGCATGTGATAAAGATAGCAGGAGGAGCACCACAGGGTATGATTTTATTGTAGGTGGAACAACATTAAGTTGTATTTCAAAACTAAAAAAGGTTGTTGCATTTTCAACAACAAAAGAAAAGTATGTTGTTGCTACAAAGTTCAGTAAAAAAATGATTTGGTTACAGAGTTATATGGAGGAATTGGGAAAGAAGTAGGAGAATAACAGGTTGTACTGTGAAAACTAGAGTGCCATTCATATTGCAAAGAACCTAGCCTTCCATTCCAATACTAAACATATATAGCTCAGGTACCATTTCAGATGATCCTTTTTGGAAGATGGACAATTGAAGTTGGAAAAGATACACACTAGCCAAAATTCTACAGACATGTTAATAAAGGTAGTAACCAGGGAGAAACTGAGTTCTTGCTCAGTTTCAATTGACCTTAAAGCATTAAGATGAAGAAGAGAAATTTTCTAGGTCCAATTTGGATCACAGTCCAGCATGTACAACAACAATGGAGTTGTCATGATCAGTCTCCAAGTGGGAGATTATTGGTTATGGAGCTTAATTATCTTCCTGATTCAGAGATCTTATTTCAGCCGTGTTTGGATCCCATTTCCTGACAGGTGGGTATGGGGGGATTTCCACCCACATATGTAATTACGGTGGGCAACGACACATTTTGGAGCCCCCTGTTGGGGGTTCAAGGGCGGCGACCCCAAAGATAATTTTTTGGGAAAATTACCTTGTAAAATATTGTAATTTCGTAGTCAATCTAGACAGTTCATTATAAGGTTGCAGATCTGAAGATAGAAGTTATGTTAGTGTTTTTTTCGCTAGAAGGAGACCCTATTTTATGCATGAGGGAAGTGTATCACGACTAGGCTATGAGTGTGAATATCATATTCTGGGAGAGGAGACTATGAGACAAATAAGAGGAAGATATAGTGGGTGTGTTGTAGGTTGTATCCCTTCATTTGTTGGATAATAATAAAGGAAGGACCTATAAATTTCTCCGTGGATGTATCCCATATTGGGTGAACTGCGTATCTCTATGTCTCTATTGTATTGTGTATATTTTGTGTTTATTTGTGCATCTATTTTATTTTATTTCTTTGCGATCCTCTTTTTTCTAACAAGAAGGAAGATTTGAACAATAAGGAGAGCAAGATTGTGTTATAACCCTAATTTTCACCATACATGCTTACCTGGCATCAGGCCATCTCATATTCATTCTTTGCCAAGCTAGTACTAAACAACTCTTCTTAAAAAACACCTTTTTTAAAGGTATACGCACCCTGCTCCACTACAGCCCGCGTGTACACTCTTGCTAACCCACTACAGCCTGCGTGTACACTCTAGTTGACCCACTACAGCCCGTGTGTACCTACAAAAGCACAAAAAATGGAAATTTGCCGACGAAACATGCAGTTTTGGGTAAGCTAACTAAACCTTTCGACCATGCATGGAAAGTCACTCGACCAAATACCTAGCTCCTTCTAGCCTATAAAAGAACGGGTAGGGGTCCCATTTGAAAGGAGAAAGAAGAGTATAGAAACTCTGCCCAAATTTATCCCTCCTTTCCTCCAATTCCTTGCAATTACATTGTGAGGTTGAGTAGTTGGTGCATTGTGAAGAGGAGCCCAGGACCAGGTTCGAGGAGAAGTTACGACCACATATTGTAAAGTTTACTCTTGTGAAGATTAATACAAAAAAAAATACTTTTCCCGTCCCGCCATATCATGTGTTCAAGTTGAATATTTATTTTATGATATTGTCACAACTAACCCAACAATTAGTATATGAAATACATGCTCACAACTTTTTGTTTGTTCATGTGTGAATGAAGGTCAGCTTTGGGAGGAGGTTTGTAATCAAAGAGTGAGTGAAAGAAAAGGGATCGACATCAAACAAAGGACTTGAGGTAGAGTTATCGAATCTCATTTACACCTTTGTATTGCATGAATGTGGGGTTTTGTGTTAGGAGAATAGGAAAGAGTTGAGGCCTTTGAAATGGTCATTTTCTGCATGCATGATTAGAGCCCTTAAATGCTAAGTCCGTAGGAGGGATTCCCACCCACAACAGAATTGACGACCATACTGGGGACTCTCTAGGGTTCTTTGGGGATTTTTTATTGGGTATTTTGAAATTGGTTTTACTACCTTTTTTTTAGTTTCTGCAAGAAGTCTGAGTGTTCAGGGGTTCTGGTTCTCAATACCAGTCTTCCCTGCTCTGCTTACCAGACTATTTATTTTCTATTTTTGAGAGTCTTAAAAGGCATAAGCGTCCCGTAGTGGGACAGCCCGTGTATGCACACGCCCTACCTTTAGTCAGCCCACGTATGTACGCCTGCTGATGAAGTGCTAGCTGTTTGTCTGAGAACCCATGAAATCCTTCTTAGGAAGAGGCAGTCATCCTCTCCCCTGCAGAAGTGATCCTTCTCAGGGATCTTCTGGGTCCTTCTAGGTCTCTGATTGAATAGTCCATAGTCAGGTAAAAATCTCAGGATTATCTTTGTTTTGCTAAAGTTTTCTTGCCTCTTCTTTGTTAAAGTAAGTTTTTGCACCTTTAAGGGGTTCTGGTTTTCAATACCAGTACTCCTTGCCTAAGCTTAGCTGCTTGTCCTCCTTTTTTGAGGAAAAATAGAGGCACACACGGCCTGTAGTGGGCCTAAACGCGTGCATACACATCCTGTCTTTGGGTAGACCACGTGCATATGCTGGTTTTTGAAGTGACAATCACGTGTCTGTCTAGAAAATTTTGAGGAGGCAGTCATCCTCTTCCCTGTCAAGTTTTTACTTCCCAGGTTTTTCTTGTTTCTTTCTGGTCTTTGTCATAAGCAATTTTAGCCTAGGTTGTATTCCAACATAGTTTTCTTTTTCGTTTAAAAGATTTTTTGTGTTTCCTAGCTTTTAAAACTTATTTTTAGCTTGAAATTTTAAGAAAAATGAGTTGCATTTAAAAAAAAAATTCCCCCTCATGGTTGGGGGGGGCCATGAATCGTGCACTCATCAGTTTCTTTTAAAATCTTTTGTTATTTCTGCTTTGATTGGAAGAAAATATTAAAAAAAAAATTAGTTTGTTAGACCTCTTTCTTTCCTGGCATTTTCTTTGCATTGTTATTTGAAAAAGAAAAAGAAATTAGCATAGCGTTGTGTTTTCTTCTAATTTTAAAAGAATTTCAAAAAAATAAAATAAGAAATATAATCATTCTTTGCCAGTGTTCATGTAAGTTTCATCATTTTTCACAAAGAGTCTTAACAACATCAGTTGCACTACTGTACCCCTTTTGAGTAAATCAAGCCTTAAAAAGAATGCTAATTAAAAATTACTAGACTTTATGTTTGTAGGGTCCGTCAACTAGATTAGGCTAGAGCCTTGATTTAGGTTGGAGAGGAAATTCTTCAAGGCTATAAAACAAACATACGAGTCTGTGCTAAGGAGTGTAGAAGTCTAGTATTGTGAAAGTTATCTGGGACCCCCCTCTAACACAGGGGCTAAACACGAGGCCGCGTGGGGAAAGGTAGCGGAGATCACCCCTCCAAAGCTGGACTAATCGTAGTGGAAAACACATATAGAGGGATTGTCTTGGGATTCCGTCGATTGCATTTTCCATGGAGCTTCGTGGGTCTCGAATCCATTCGAGGTCCTCAGTTTTCTTCCAGACCACTTTTTTTCGATACCCTTGGAAGGTTTTGGGCTTGATACCCTGCTCATTGTGGTCTACCCGATTGTTGATTGTACTCGCCTAGTGATTGTTCGCGTGCTGGCAACCTAGTTGCCTATCTTTCTAATGACATACACGGGTGACTACGGGGGTATACCATGGTACCTAGGACAGACATCGATCCATGCTTTGTAGAGTATACCCGGAGGGTGCTTCCGTTTTCGATTTGCACTTGCACTGGTAAGTTGCTCTAGTGTTGGTTGTTGTAATTGTTCTTCCAACTAGTTAGTCGTTTGCTTGATTTTCCTTTAGGAACTTTTAGGGTGTGCTCTGTGCTCCCTAGTTTTCCATAGTGAGTTAGTCAGTCATGGATTTGGGTCTCTAACCTAGGGTGGTAGACCACCCACTCCGTCAGTTGCGAGGACTTTTCAGTCTTCTGGTTAAGAACGTGGAGCCACCTCTTTATAGGCATTGTTTTGATAACATTGGTTCTTCAGAGTTAGTGTGTGAAACTTTTATGAATTTGAACAATCCCGCAAGGGGAGAACCTGTGCATAAGATCTTCATGGCTAAAGTTCCCGATGATACCAACCAAGGAGCCCCTTCACAAGGGGATTCTTGTGCTTTTCCCTCCTTCGGAAACGTTGGTGTCCCTTTGATGGCCACTTTGTACATTCCTGGGTTGAATGTGGGATTACCAGTTTGGTTGGGTACCATTCCAAATTTCCCAAATTCTCTTGATGCTTCTCAGTTAAGCACTTTATATCATGGGCACCCTATTGATGTTTCTTTGTCAGTAAAGTCTTCTCCTCCTCCTTCTCCCGCCTCTGGTGAAAGTACAGTTACTAGTAACCGGAAGTCTAAATGAAATAGAAAGAGGAAGAATAGGAAGAAGAAATCACCAATCTCTGCGATTCATGTTGGAGATAGGTCGAAAACCTCTACAAGTCACGTTGAAGACCAGCACCCAGCCTCTACAAGTTATGCTGGGGGCACACACCCACCCTCTGCAAGTCATGCTGGGGGAAAAAGTCCAGTCACTACTAGTCATACTGGTAATAGGTCTGTAGCCTCTGCAAGTCATGTTATTGACCCATCACTAACCTCTGCAAGTCATGTTGGAGATGTGCAACCAACCACTGCTAGTCATGCTGGGAGCATTAATTCTGTTGAGAAACTTAGACGGATAGGACGTAAGCCTAAGTTCCCTTGTAAGCTTTACAAGGGAGATAACCTTACTCATTTGTGCCCTGGCATTCCAGAGGTACAAAGATTGTGGTCCCTGTCTGCAAGCTCTTATGATTCCAAGTCTTTTGAGGTTTCCTTGTAGCCTATTCAACCATGGGTTGTGAAAGTGGTCATGCCGATGCAGTCATTGGCTAATCCCACTCCTCTTTTGAGGGGTGAGGTGCCTTTAGACCTTGTAGTCTCTCAGCCTATTCAACCATTGGTTACGAAAGTGGTCATGTCGATGCGGTCATCGGCTGATCCCACTCCTCTTTTGGGGGGTGAGGTGCCTTTAGACCATGTTTTTAGCATTTCTGGTTCAGTATTTTTAGAACAAGGGGGCATTCAGCTCGCTCCGAGCACACCCCCTCCAAGCCCTAGGATGGTTTCCTTTTATTGGAATGACCTTGTTGAGCCTCGTCTTCCTTCCTCCACACCCTTTCAAATAAGGGTTGAAGTTAATTCAACAAACATTTATCGATGTATTGTGGATGAAGGAGCTTCCGCAAGTATTTTATCCTCCTCGGTTTGGAAAGTCTTGGGATATCTTGAGCTTGTGTCTTCTTCGCATGAGCTGTTGGCTTTTGACAGACGTCCTAGTGAATATTTGGGGGTTCATCCTCAATTACCTATATCTTTAGGTGGGAATACTGTCCTTGTTGATGTTATGGTGGTGCAAGGCTCGTTAGATTTCAATATGCTTCTCGGGCGTGATTATGTATATGCTATGAACATTGTGGTATCTACACTCTTCTGGGTGATGCACTTCCCTCACAATGGAAGAATTGTCACTATTGACCAGCTGACATCTGATAATCACCATCCTAATTCGGCATTATTTCGGACTACCCCTTTATATGTTCCTAGCATTCGTGTAGACTCTACCCCGCCACGGGTTAATTATGTGGCATCTTATCCTCAATGTTCAATTTCTTATGAGCAGGAACCTGTGCAATCATGTTTTCCTTCTCGAGACTTGGAATCAACAATTGATCCATTGGTGTATCCAATGGGTGCATGGGAGCCCTTTCTCTCCCCTCTTGGTCCAAGTGGGCTTGAGTATCTTTTTGAGTCCGATCTCGTTGTTAGTAGATCCTCAAGCCCTCGTGATTATGATTCTTCGTTGATAGACTCTGCCAGTCTTGGCCAGAACCTCCATCATCATATGGAGTATGGTCAGTTTACTTCACCTGTTGGGACTGTCGACCCTCGTTTGCGTGATTTCTCAGATTTTGAATTTCCTTTAGATGAGGCTATCCATGAAGCCATGACTACAATTTCTATCTCGTAGGAGGACTTACACCGTGGTTTGTGTTTTCTTCCCTTTTGGGAGACTTCCCAAGTTGACTATTGAAGAGACTCTTGGTCTGAGCCTAGCAACAGGCTCTACCTGAACCAGTTTCATACATGAGTCGTAGCCCCCATAGGTCTTCTTTTAAGCCCTTTTCAAACCCTCTAAACATGAAAAGATTGTCGAGCGATCTTGTGGCCTTTCACGCTCGTTAAACTGAAATTTGAAGTCACGTTTATCTGGCGGTAGTTTACCCCTTTTTCGGTCCGAACGGTCAACTGTACGAACAAAGGTATACTCTAGAGGCTTCGCATCCCTAGAAGAGTACCCCCAGGTATAATTTTGCCCCGTTTTCGGGCTTGAGGGACTAAATTTACGAAAAAGGAACCCCCACGGAGTCCATAGTTAAGCTCTTTTTAGACTCCCTAAAATTGAAAAGATCGTCGAGTGGCCTTATTCTTTCACACGTTAAAATGGTCCAGAAGAACATTCCTGACAGAGTCCATAGTTAAGCTTTTTTTAGACTCCTTAAAAATGAAAAATGGCCGAGTAATCTTGTCTTTATCACACTCGTTAAAATGGTTTTGAATAGATGTCTTGTCGGTGCTAGTTTACCCCTTTTTCGAACTGACTAGACTACCTTCGAAAAAGGTACCCCATTGGAGTCTCCTTTTACGTTTTTTAGACTCTCTAAATATGAAAACCGCCGAGCTTACCTTCTCTGGGCTCGTTAAACTTACATCGAAGGACGTTACCATTGTGTGTCTTATTAATTGCATTTGCATACCCGTGTCTTTGGCCTAATGTCGGCTCCATGTTGCTCTCAACTGAACCATCTGAAGCATGCCTTATACGCAAGCCCTATAACACTTTGCCTCTACGTCTCGACACCTTTGGCCCCTGGAGGATTTTTCCCGAGTGTCCTTTTCTTGCATATGCCCCTTTTCCCCGAGCATCTCTATGTTCTGTGCGCTTGGACCTAGTATGTTTGCGAAACTCGATTCCTCCTTTGTAACATAGCATTCTTTTATTCTTTTTCCAAAATTATTGAAAAAGACAAAAAAAAACAAATATACCCCAAAAAGAGGAAGGGAAAAATATTTTCTTTGTATTGGCAGCACAATGAGTTTCCCTTGGATAAATCACATATTTCAGTTTGTTCGTCAAACCCTGGGATTTAATATGACCTTAGGAAGTTGTTCCCACTACATTGATTTGTGTCCTCCTCCATTTGGTTATTCTTCCAAACATATGGAGAGTTTGCGTTGCCTCTTGCCTCGTAAACTTATGTTAATGCCATGTTGTCTGAGTCTCATTTTTTGTCGTGATATTATCCAAGGGAAGTTTTTCTAAGACTGAGTCGGCCCCTCTGTAGTTTGTCTCTTGCCCTCATGCCCGACCATCCTCAAAGTCCAATCAAGTCTTTGTTCGAAATCAATAAAGCCTCCAGTCTGATCATCAAGATTCTCTAGTCCATGACCGACGAGTCGTCGAAGACCTCTGGGTAGTGAATTTGTACACTCATATTACACTCCTACCCAGATTTTGAAGATTTTGAAGTTGTTGCTCGAGCTGTGAAGACCTCATCTCCAGCCATCAGGCCTTATCAACTTCTAGAAGATGGATACTATACATGTATATCTTTTTTATTTTGAAATGTAGATCCGTTGTGTATTGCTCGCGGCTACACTTTATATAGTTATATGACATGGATCTACAGTGTATTTGATTGGTAGCCATGATTTTATTTCATCCCGAGCATGGGTATGCCCGCCTCGATGAGACAATTGTTATTTTGTAGATGGCACCTCCCGAATTCCGGTCCCTGGTCTCAGTGGTTTGGTATGTTGATAAAGATTGATAATGTATTTCGGCCATCAGATGCTCTTCTGACCTCACACATTAGGGGGCATCTGTTATAACCCTAATTTGCACCATACATGCTTACCTGGCATCAGGCCATCTCATATTCCTTCTTTGCCAAGCTAGTACTGAACAACTCTTCTTAAAAACACCCTTTTTAAAGGTACATGCACCCTGCTCCACTACAACCCACGTGTACACTCTTGCTGACCCACTACAGCTCGTGTGTACACTCTAGCTGACCCACTACAGCCTGCGTGTACCTACAAAAGCACAAAAAATGGAAATTTGCCCACAGAACACGCAATTTTGGGTAAGCTAACTAAACCTTTTGACCATGCATGGCCAGTCACTCGACCAAATACCTAGCTCCTTCTAGACTATAAAAGAAGGGGTATGGGTCCCATTTGAAAGGAGAAAGAAGAGTATAGAAACTCTGCCCAAATTTATTCCTCCTTTGCTCCAATTTCCTGCAATTGCATTGTGAGGTTGAGTAGTTGGTGCATTGTGAAGAGGATCCCAGGACCAGGTTCGAGGAGCAGTGTCGACCACATATTGTAAAGTTTACTCTTGTGAAGATTAATACAAAAAGGAATACTTTTCCCATCCCGCCATATCATGTGTTCAAGTTGAATATTTATTTTATGATATTGTCACAACTAACCCAACAATTAGTATATGAAATGCATGCTTGCAGCTTTTTGTTTGTTCATGTGTGAATGCAGGTCAGCTTTGGGAGGAGGCTTGAAATCAAAGAGTGAGTGAAAGAAAAGAGATCGACATCAAACAAAGGACTTAAGGTAGAGTTATCGAATCTCATTTACACCTTTGTATTTCATGAATGTGGGGTTTTGTGTTAGGAGAATAGGAAAGAGTTGAGGCCTTTGAAACAGTCATTTTCTGCATGCATGATTAGAGCCCTTAAATGCTAATTCCGTAGCAAGGATTCCCACCCACAACAGATTGGCTCTGTGATTTTGAGGTAGACTTGGACGAAGAAAGGTGAGCTCCCTCAAGGATCCAATTCACTCCACATGGGAGGACTTGTGTTGCCTTGAGGTGATTTTTTGGATAGAGTTAGGGTGACCTTCTTTTGGGCTGAGTTTGGGGAAGTATTGTCATAGGTCTGAGTGAGGCAGCTATGAGACAAAACCAAAAGCCTGTGCGAAGTCTTGTGACATAGAAGAGACAATGATTTTACGGTGGACACATGTTTGGGGTGGTCCATAGGAGTTGCAAAGTTGTTACGACAGACAATTCTTGGTGTGAATAATCTTTGTATGAGTGTCTTGGTGAAGTGAGGCAAGTTGTGTAACTATGCCCAAGTTGTAAATCGATTTGGTAGTGATCATATTATAAATTTTTCTCAATAATAAGACTTAGCCAGGTGTTAGGCATGTCTCGTGCCACCCACACTATTTTTGTGTGTCTCTTGTTTGTTTCACAAGTGTTCTCTTTGTTTCATGGATGTATGCTTAAATGAAAAAGTGTTAATACTAACAACAAATTGTTTAAGTATACAAGTGAGTTGCACTAGAGTAGGGGTGTGACTCTCCCGTAGCCTAGAATGGAGTATGGGTATGCTTCAGGTGAAGGGGTATAGTCTAGATGAAGTATCCTTGGTGTTTCGAAGAAGCCAAGTGATAAATGTTGTGGTGTCGCACACCCATAAGAAGTGTACGATCGCAAGATCTAGGCAGAGAACCTATGGGGATGTGACATCTTTGAACACAAGTAAAATCCACTCAATGCTCAAGAGAGGGTGGGGTATAGTTTCTACTTATTGGCTCCATTATTGTGGGATATACCATGACCCCACAAGATTCCCATTCATATATTGTGATCATTCACCTCTTGAGGGCGTGTGGCACCACGATGATTCTTACTTGGATTCTTGGAAACACCAAGAATAATTTGTTCGGACTACGCCTTTTCACCTAGAGCATACCCATACTCCGTTCTAGGATATGGGGGAGTCACACTCCAAGTCTGTGCAACTCAGTTGTATACTTAGACAATCTTGTTAACAAATTAACACTTAGTCATTTAAGCATATATCCAAGAACATGAGAAACCAAGAGAACAATTGTGAAACAAACAAGAGACATGCAAAGAAATAGTGTGGGAGACACAAACCATGCCTAACACCCAACTAAGTCTTGTTATTGAAAAAACATTACAACTTGTGCAGAGTCACACAACTTGCCTAACCTCACTAAGACACTCATACACATATTCATCACACCAAGACTCTTCTTTCGTAACCACCTTTGCAACCTCCTGCATTACGCCCCAGACGTGCAACCCACCACAGATCCACATTCCCTTCTCTGTCATAGACTTCACCAAGTTAACACAAACTTTGGTTCTGCATCACACATGCCTCCAATAGACCTACATTTTATACTTCCCCAAAATCTCCTAGTGTGTCCCACCCTTGGCTACTTGCCTTCCATCTTCGCAAATCTACCTCAGTTCTTCCTTCCTCAAAAATTTACCTCACACTTTCTCTCTATGCCTTCTTGCTCAAATAATCCTTCCTTGGTTGTGTGGCCTTATGTTCTTATAGGGACTCCAAAGTTCACCTTCATGAATCGTCATTTCCTTTGGGTGTGTCATGCCCCTTCATGAACCATCACACCCAAATGAATTGTTGTTCACATTCACAGACCTAGTGTGCCCAAACAAACTTGTGCACTCATCAAGTGTCGTGTCTCTTGGACTGATATCCCCCGTTCTTGGGAATGTGACCCTTTACTTGTGTGTTTCCTTGTTTTGTTCAACGAGACTCTCCATGGGCATGTCAATGGGGTCATCCAACCTCTCAAATGCGCCCATGTTGCCAAGGGTAGGCAGGTCCACTCCTTTGGTGTGTGCCCAAGTTTCCCCATCCTTTCCCAACCACAACCCAAATATCCATCAAACTTTGCAAGGAAAGTAAGGTTTGTTCTCCCTTGGTGCCACATGTCACCATTGTCCCCCTAAGGTGCTCATGCTCACACCCACATGTATTCATTTGTCCAATTAATCACATTCCCCTTGTGTTCTCTTTCCCAATTCATCCTCAAGTCTTCCCAAGGAGTGCACATGCTCAATGGGTGTCATAGGAGACCTTACATCCTCCCCCACTCCAAGTTGTTTATGTCCTCGAAAACATCTATCAATCTCCATGGTGTCTTTTCCCCATCTCCGGATCTTGTCACCACTCAACAACTTCTATCTCCTCAATTGATTTTTCAAGGAAAACTCCCCTTAGGAAGTTATATGAGTCTATGAAGTGCCGTGCCTACTAATGTTCAGATTGGTCAAAATCCAAATATCAACCTCACGAAGATATGAACCCGTCTGCTTTTTTATAGAGGTGGTACTCTTCTTTGGATAAAATGTTGTAATATTCTTTATATGATTCTAAAATGAATGTGAAGGGTGAATGCTAAAGAGAAAACCTCAAAATATCTTCCAAGAAAGATTTGTATTTACAAATGTACAACCCTTATATACAATTATACAAATATACATCATATCATTTGAAGAAAAGAAAGATAAAGTGTGTCAACGCAGAGTTGTGTCCACAAGGTATTGGAGTTTTGTTTCAACATACATTTTTCTTTTCTTGTAAGATAAAATGAACCTAGAATCCGATATAACTTTGCAAGATGAAGTAGAAATGGACAGGTCTTCAAAGAACTTTAGATGAGTATTTCATTCAAAACAAAAAAGAATATGATAGGTGCACTTTAAATATCTCATGATGATAAACTCAAAGTTCTATATATCATTAAATATACACCCCGAAATAGTTCTTTACAAAATAAATTTATAACAATATTCCAAATATAACAAGTTTATTAATGTCAGAAACAAAAGGGTTGAAGCAACCTCTACAAAATCTCAATGAAAACTAATAAACTGAATGAAATAGAAATTGCATTTTTACAAGGAGGGATCTTGCTCCTATGGACCCAAAATATTACAAGATGACTGAAGAACTTAGAGCAATAAATGCTCAAACCCAAATCTTCTTGTTTGTCTGACAATCCATGAAATATTTGATGAAAGAAACATAAATGAAGAAAATATGAGGAAAATTTACGTAGGCTAATTCATAAAATCTTGAAAATATGGAGCTTTGTTTCTTGCAAACTCTTCACCATTGTAGAAACTTTTGACTGCCCTCTAACCCTTTCTTTGATGGTGCTCTGGCCCTTTTAAATTCTTCTTCCAATGCTTCTTCAAGTAGTTATGGTTTTGGTATTTCTAGGAACTTACACACGCTTTTCTTCTTGGAATAACCACTTTAATTAATTCTTTGTTGAACTCTCATTAATGAATTTATGTCATTTAAATTTTTTCCTTGAAGTGGGGCCCATTTCGTCTTTAATAAAAAAAAATTAAATAAACTTTTATTTCCCAATTTTAAAACTGGTCGCCTTTTAAAAAGTAGATTGTGTTTTTTTTTTTGAGCATGATATTCTATTTCTCAACAACATGAACCATCATAGAGGCAATATTCATAATTCCATATTTCCAACAAGTCTTCTTGAGTACAATTTAGAGGTATGGATCTCAAGTTATAAGCTCGGGAAGTTGAGGTTCCGAGCAAATTTACCCTCAAGTCATGCAAACAAAACTGACTGTTATTTTAATTTATGTGAGAATTATGGCCAATTTGATCCCTTGAAACCTATTACACCATATTCCTTGTCGAATTACCTTTCCAATGAGGTATAATTTAATGAAAACGAAGGTCGGGAACTCAAGATATCAGCTCAAGAAGTCGGAGACTTAGCCACTGCCCATCGAATTCGTGGGTTAATTCTAGCATTTGATCTAAATCCGCCTTTTTTAAAAATCCAAATCCCACATGCATTGTGGAGATTGATAATTTAGTGTTTATATAGAAAATTCCTCCATATGATTAATGTGAAACAAAAGGAGATTATGGAGATCGACCCTTAGGAAATTCATGTCTTTAATAAAATTTGGATGGCCCACTTGCCCAATTATCACCCAATAGGCATCATTTTCATCACCCAGTCAATGCCTAGTCATCATCCAGTCAATTTCTATGCCATCTCCACGTGTCTCACTACAATAGGTTCCCAAGTGTCATAGTATCATATGTCTCCATGTGTGATTGGTTTTCATGCCTCCCACATGTCATCACATGATTGGTTAATATATCTTCGAATTAACTTAGTAAATAAGTTAAGGGGGAGAATGTGAGGATTAGAAGAGAGGGGAAGTAATGGTGGGTCGGTGGGAGTCGCACGGCTAGAGGAGAAAGGAGAGAGCATACGGCTAGAGGAGAAAGGAGAGAGCATACGAACCTACAGAGGAGTGATGATGTAGGAGAGAGGAGCGGATGTAGAGGAGGTCACAAGGATGGAGGGATAAGGAGAGCACATTTGAACCCACGAAGTAGGGAGAAGTAGTGTAGAGAGGGAAAATATGAAATGAAACTAAGTAAAGGATAAGGAGGAAAGCACATTTGAACCTAATGAGAGAGGGAGAAGTAGTGTGAGAGGGAAAATATGAAATGAAACTAAGTAAAGTGGCGGGGGGGAGTTACAAGAGAGGAGAGGGAGATATTTAAGAAATAAACTAAGTAAAGAGAGAGGGAAATCAAGAACAAGGAGAAAGGGAGAGTGGAAAACTTCAAAAATATTCTAAGTATGGAGAAAGTAAGGTAGAGTGAAACGTAAAAAGACTAAGTGTAGATAAGTGTATAAGTGTAGAGTATGAGACTAAGTGTATAATATGGAGAAGGGAGATGAGAGGAAGTGAAATATAGAAATAAAACTAAGTATGGAGAAAGGGGAAGAGAGGAAGAGAGGGGAGGAATAAAAAAAAATTCTAAGTGTGGAAGAGTGGTAGAGAGTGTAGGAATATGGTATGGTAGATATGGAGGAAAACCTAAGTATGGGAAGGGACGAGAGACTTAGAATCAAGAATATGAGAGGAAATGGACTCGAGAATGAGAAATAGAGTATCCTAAGACTTTGAAAATGTAAGTATTCCCAAGACTTCACAAGGAAATTAGTTATGCTGTAGATGGAAGAAGTGATCTTTGTGTGGTTAGGCATAAACCTGGATATATTGAGCATACATAATCAGATTTTGAATCCAAAAAATGCATGACGAAGCTGAGACTGAGAGCTATGTGATGAACCTATGATCGTTCAAAAAACATTTCTTCTGAATTTTTAAGTTTATTTTATAGTATTTCAAGAGCGGAAAATTGAGGTGACCAAATTTTTAATCAACAATGCCTCATTGACTTATTGTTGCTTCCATACTTCGGTCCGTCTGCTCATGCTTCTGTGAGTTGGATCCCCTTGTGACTTTGGTGGATTGGGTGGCTATTACAATCATTGCGCCTCTGTCTCAAGAACTCACATCTTCACATTCAAACACACTTTTCTATCTACAAACTTGGTTACATTCGCAACTCCTCTTTTCCTCCAATCTATTAAGTCACCCAACTGTGTTCCCAAAATACTTCACAAAGGCACCTCCTTAAGGAATCCCATAGGCCTCATTTCCCCTGACCGAGACAATGAGCCAATGTGTTGTTGTCTAGTTTGAAGTTGAACGGGGATGGCTAGTTGGGCCATCTCCCTCATCTCCAATATGTCCCAATGCGGTTGGTGGAGAGTCACCATACTTCTACATTATACAAATAAAAAAAAATACACTTGAACAGATTATGCCTTCGCACTCCTCAACGAGTCTTTCTAACTCAAGATCATACGACCATTCACCATGTCCAAGTTCACTAGAAGAGGAATCAACCTCTTCCTTGGTTCTCTTCCACCAAGGTTGTTGTGTCTCCCTCATGTCCTCTTGGTCCACTGATGGTTTTTGCTCCTGTTAAGCAAACTACTATGGCATCCTCATATTTGTGACTTCCTTTGATCTTTTTTGTAATTCATCAACCTTCAAACATAAATCAGCCAAGCCATCCACTATCTTAGCTAGATCTCCGACTATGTCTTCAACATCGACAAGCCTCCATTCCATCGACACAAGTCTCCTTTCATTCTTTGGTCTAGATTTTATGAGAAGAACAAAATGAATACAGATCTATATTATTAACACAGAGATTCAATGAACAATAACATAGATACAATAAAACTTGGCTTCTATTAATAAATAAATATGTTGAAACTGTAAAATGCAGACTAAAATCAGCTTGCTAGAATGGTAGCGGCTTATCTTTGAGAAGAGATGTGATGGTTGCGCTCATTCGCTAGAAGATGAGTACAATGAGGATCTGAAAGAATTTTTACAATAAACATGAATTCCAAAACCCTAGACATCCAAAAACCTAACCCTAGGAAATGTTGCACCAAGAGCCATGTGGGCCTCATTGGTGTAAGTTGGTACATCAACTTCTTGGGGTCGTAACTTTTGCATACGATCTCTGTTTTAGGTGCACAATAGCTTGTTGGAAAGGTCTATTCGAGGAATACACATTATGTCGACTGCAATTTAACCATGACAAGCCCTAAAAATGTTGTTTAGGGCCTCAAAATGGCCCCGGAAGTTCAGGACCTGAAAATTACGAAAAACTGCCAAACTGAAAAACTACCAAGATGAGCCAGTTGGAATAGGTGGGTGGCCACCAATATCCACTTGGATCAACTGATACGAATTTTATGAGCAGAACAAAATGAATACATATCTATATTATTAACACAAAGATTCAATAAACAATAACAAAGATATAGTAAAAATTTGCTTCTATTAATAAAGAAATATGTTGAAACTGTAAAATGCAGACATGAACCAGCTTGCTAGAATGGCGGCGGCTTATCTTTGAGAAGATATGTGACGGTTGTGCTCATTCGCCAGAATATGAGTACAATGAGGCTCTGAAATCCTTTTTACAATAAACCTAAATTCCAAAATCCTAGACATCCAAAAACCTAACCCTAGGAGATGAAGCGCCAAGATTCATGTGGGCCCCGTTGGGGTAAGATGGTACATCAACTTCCTGGGGTTGTAACTTTTGCATAAGATCTTCGTTTTTGGCGCACGATAGCCAGTTGGAAAGGTCTAACCAAGGAATACACATTATGCCATCAAAATCTAACTCTATCCTTAGTCTAACTATGGCGAGCCCTAAAAATGTTGTTTAGGGCCTCAAAATGGCCACGAAATTTCAGGCCCCGAAAACTAGGAAAAAACTGCCAAACTGAAAAACTGCCAAGATGAGCCAATGGGAATAGGTGGGTGGCCATCGATATCCACCTGGATAAATTGAGCCATATTTTATGAGCATAATGAAATGAATACATATCTATAATATTAACATAGAGATTTAATGAACAATATCATAGATACAGTAAAACTTGGCTTCTATTAATAAAGAAATATGTTGAATGTAAAATGCATATTGAAACCAACTTGCTAGAATGGTGGTGGCTTATCTCTGAGAAAAGATGTGACGGTTGCACTCATTCGCCAGAAGATGAGTACAATGAGGCTCTAAAAGCCTTTTTACAATAAACATGAATGCCAAAACCCTAGACATCCAAAAACCTAACCCTACGAGATGAAGCACCAAGAGTCATGCGGGGCCCGTTGGGGTAAGTTGGTACATAAACTTCCCGGGCTCGTAACTTTTGCATACGATCTATGTTTTAGGCACACGATAGCCCATTGGAAAGGCATATCCGAGGACCACACATTATGCCATCAGAATCTAACTTTTTCTACATTCTAACTATGGAGAGCCCTCAAAACGTTGTTTAGGGCCTCGAAACGACCCCAAAAGTTTAGGACCCAAAAACTAGGAAAAAACTACCAAATTGAAAAATTGCCAAGATGAGCCAGTTGGAATAGGTGGGTGGCCATCGATATCCACCTAGATCATTATTTGTGTTAGCTTGTCCAACCATCACCCCACATTGTCCAAGTTCACCCCCACAAGGTTGTCTACTTTGGTTGTCCACAACAACCATCTGCAAGGAGGACATTCGCGTACCCCCTTCCTTCCTCCTTGTGGTAGGAATCAATCATGGAGTATTCCCTGAGAAAATGGCCAAACTATTCACGTGAGGAATAGGTGTTGTCTTTTCCTTCCTCAGGATCTCTTGTCTAAGCACAACTTCGAAATCGCTAATTACCTGCTACCAAATAACATTCATGACCTATGGAGTTTCATGGGAACACTGACTTATGAAAATTAATTTCTCATTTTTCCATGTTACTCACCCACTTAATGCATTGAAATGTGATTACATCCAATTTAATTAGGGGATAATACAACAAGAGACATTCAAGGAGATCAAACAAAAGATGGTTGGTTTCCCATGTCTTCATACTTCCCAAAATTCAACAAGCCTTTAAAATTGAACTAGATGATTATATCTCATGGGCATAACTTTGATGCAATATAAGGGACCCATCCCATACCACTTTGAGAAATTTCTAGGCACAATTCTAAACTATTTGGTTTATGATAATGAAATGTACATGTTAGTGCAAGATGATCAAACATGGAGAAATTAGTTATTGAAAAAGAGATTATTGTGCACAACCACCATGAACCCCACTAGTTCCTCTAGACATAAACCAAGTTGATCTAGAAATCATGATCCATGAAGTGGATATAATACTTGGACCATTTCAATGACATGATTAAGTACCATAAGGAGACAACACATAATATTGAAGATTTCCTATCAAGACCACAAATAGTTAAATTGATAGTGTTTTCACAATTCTAATAGTTTGGGTTCAATTAATTCAAGGAAAGAATATACATAGCATTTAGACTTTGCATAGATCCACTCAATCCTACAAAAATATGTGATGCCACAAATTGTTGAGCTTCATGATAATTAGATGAAGGACATAAATATGGGACTAATGGTTAAGAACACGTGTTTCCTCCTTGGAGGTCACAGGTTCATATCCAAAGGGGTGTAGGGTATGTATACCTTCGTAGACTTTAGCAGTCAAATTGTTGCGCGAAGTGGGTCCCTTGTCCCACAAGCAAGGGGGTCGCATACACCTATTTGATGTCTTTCTTGGTTGTTACCTTAAAAATATATTATTATTATTATTATTATTATTATATAAAAAACACAATCTACATTCCTCAAAGAAATATTTGGATCCAATTCTTAGAAAAAGTGCACCATTCCAAGGTCACAAAACATTTTGAAGTGGAGAGGACAATTGCAAATTTGCAAAGGTATTTTTACTATCCAATGATAACAATAATGGTGGAAAACATTTCGCTCAACTATCCCCTCTATAGATTATCAAAACCAATAAATTAGAAGTTACGTAAGTACATACCATTTCCAATCTCGAGTAGCCCACGAGAGTTGGTTTTAATTATGGCTTTCGTAAAAAGTTCACTAACAACCACTGAAGGAAATAACTACTACATGGTAGTAGTAGACCACTTTAGAAAAATGCTTGTCATGATATCATGCAAGAATATTATTTCCAATGCAATGAGTAGCTCGATTGTTCTTCGACAATTTTTTGTGCATTTTGGTCTACCATCATCAATGGATCATCAACTTATGATTTTGTCTCTTCCTCTTCTCCTCCCCGTTTTGGAATTTGTACTATATAGAATACAAATAGATAGGAGACAAGACACTTTGTCTTCCCTTGACTACACTATTTAGATTGGCCACAACATTGTAAATGGGTTGCATAATTGTTGTTGTTTTTAATTATCCGAGACATTATCATTTGTATTAAAAGGGAGTTATAGTTGTACCATACAATAAATTAGTACAAAATAAAGATACAACGTTTGCCATTAAAGTTTCAAACATATACAAAATTTCAAAAATGGTGAGAACAATTTGAGTAGTTCTTTTCGTTCAGGGATAGTAGCTAAATTTTTTTCTAGTTTATAGCCTAATAAACTAAGCTAATACTAAAACTGACTTACAAAACATAAAGAAAACTTGAGCTTAACAAAAAACATGCTTGCTAACTTGGCTTCTTGCTTGATGTCTGCTGGAAGAAAAAGCTCCAAAGATGCATTTCCATTTTCCATATCTTCATGCACTTGTTGAACTATTTCTTCATCCTTGACTACAGCTATGGTAGACCCAATGTAAATCTTTGGATGAGAAGATAGAAAATGAGAGCTTCTAGAAAGACCTAGAACCATTTCATATAACATATTAGCATATGTTTCCAATTTTGTCAATATGCTAACTTTAGCAAGCCACTACAATTATTAATTCAACATTTTTGGCCTTCTGAGAGTCAAGCCACGCCATTATTCTGCTACTGCAATGGGAGAAAGCCACTTGAAGATCCTTAATTTTCCATACACTCCTCCTTTTCACCCGATGCAAATCAGAAATTTCATAGGGGATGCAATGCCTTGAGTGCATATAACCTTCTATAATGCTCAAATGCTTGAAGGAGAGCTCAACTTCAAGACCAACATAGGGTCCTAGAAAGATTTAGACTGAGAACCTTAGAACGGAAAGAAAAACATTAAACCAAGACCAACGTGCAAGGCCCTGAACCTCCAAACATGACAAACAAGAGTTAGGATGCAAATCCCTATCCAAAGAGAGAGGCAGAGAAAGCTGGATAACAACTCTAAGAGTACTAGATGGATCCTCTCTATGTATACTCTTGAAAACATTGGAAACCATCCAAAATAAAATATCACCTTTTGATCAGGGGATCAAATTTTGCTCAAAAATTTAAAGTGTTCGGAATCGCTTCAAATTAGACGAGAGTGTAGGCCTCGTCGTTGCGAACCCAACGCAACTCGTTTGGGTTCAAACGGACGTCAGGAGCGAGAGATATCGCGTTCTGTTCAAATTTACAAACAGGCAAAAAATGGTTGCTGACTGTACAGTCCGTACGGACGCTGACATGGCAGGCTGTACGGAACATGGAAGGTCGTACGACATGTGGCAGGATGGCATTCAGACAGTTGGCAGGTGACTTGGCATGTTTGGCAGCGAATGGAGCGACGACACGTGGCCTAGTTAATGGCCGCCACGTGTCATCCATTATTTGGTTAAAACTTATGTAGTTGGTCGGAGTCAACCCCGCGACCTCCGGGCAGGGGCAACGACTTGGCAAAGAGCCGCCAACCAACGCGCCACCATTTGTTACTTGTTATATGTATGGCACAAATTGTATTAAAGTTTGAATGTGCGGGTGGTTTGGGCCGCAACCGGGACGGGGCTTAGCCCCAGCCCTTGGTCGCGCGCTATATAATATATGACCCACAACTATGGTGTATGGCACGCGTGCGCGGTTAACATTTGTTCCAACGGTTATTACAACGACCGCCATTTGGCCTTTGACCATTGGCTTTTGAAACGGGAGCCTATATTTGTGCTAGCGCATGGTCGCATGGGTTAATATGACCTGGCCCTTGACGGTTAGGGGCTAGGCGCGCCCGTAACTGTTCTACAATTCGCACCATTTGTGCGGTTGCGTCCGGTGCTAGGTTTTTACGCTTAAATAAGCGTGTGGGCTAGGTTGAGCCATGGAAGGTGCATTTTGTAGATGCAGAGACAACAAGCTTGAAGGGGGGACTTCCAGGAAGCCTATCTTCTTCAATTTTTGGCCAAATGAGGTGTCGAAAAAGCCCAGCTAGGGGTTTTTGGACGTTCTGAAGCCATTGGAGCAGTCTATTTGGCAGTTTGAGCATTGTAAAGCACATTTTTTTATCACTTTGAGAAAATAATACAAATGATCCATTGGAAGCTGGACCAGGAGATGTAGCCCAAGAGAGGGGTGAACTCCTTTATCATTTGTTGTGTTATGTGTTTTCTGTTCATTGATTATGCTGCTGTTTATATGAATCTTAAATGAGTAAATCCTATTAAAGATGTGTTTGCAAAGTTGATCCATTTTCTTTTAACACATAAAATTTAACTTGCAAATATTTTCAAGAATACAAGTCTTCTTCATTTTTAGATCAAGTTGGTATCAGAGCATAGG
>SNQJ01S0159906.1:0-21717 GCA_010110895.2 Picea sitchensis
GGATATCTGTTACATATGTGAATATATTAGGCCTTATTTTCTGTCTTCTATGCTTGGCCAAATATATGTTTCTCTTTTCCCTGAACTTTATCTTTCTCGTCACTTATTCATTTTTTCAAACATGTTTGGCTGTGCGGGTAGGCGGACTTATGGGTTCACGTTTTCACTCGTGCTCTTATATCATGACACTGACTGATCACGTCCCCATTCCATACCAATTCACTTCTCCAACCGCGGATTCACGGTAGGAGGGCGTTAAATTGGACTTCTATTGTTCAATGACCTGCGAACAGTACAATGACTTCCACGATATAACCATGATGTTTGAAATTAACATCATTCCATGATATATTAGAATCAATTAGAATAGAGGGACTATCGTAGGCATAGATGAACTATGTCAATCGATAATTCATTAACCTCATATTAGTTTTCCCTTTCACCACAAATATTTCCATATTATCTATTGTTGGAACTAGGGAACTAAAAACATTGATTTTTTAGTAATAAAAGGTACCATATATGTCATGATCTGATTGGACAACAGATTGGAGGTATTATTGTTGGATTTACTATTCCCAATGTTATATACATTGGCATATCCAAAGTGTTTGATTGTATATAGTCTTTTTGAATCATATGGATTTTGGACAATATTGTTGTCCACCGCCAGTTGAATAGGCATTGTATGTTTCATCCTTCTTCTAGCCTTACAATGTAACTTTGTCATCGTTGCATCTAGATACATTGTTTACTGGTTCGGTGAGTGCTTCTTCCTCGATCGTTTGTCTGTTGTTGCTTGTTGCTGTGTAATGAACCTCATATTTACAACAACAAACAGAATTGTTTATATAGTTTCTTGGTAGGAAAAGGGGTCCTAGTTATGCAACTCTGTTGTTGACTTGGTTATGAAACTCTATAATAAATTTTTTCTTTAAAATTCTATTATAAAAAAATACCTTGTTACGAACTCCTAGATTTATACTTACCACAACATCCCCTATTTATGTTATGAGTAGAAAGGTTATAAGGAAAAGTCCCAGACACTTTGGAAAACCCCTTATGCCTTTAATATTTACCCATATGCATATAGGATATGTACATAAGGGTAGTCTTACAATACAAGTGCAACTCCTTTAAATTAACACAAGGCTCCAAGTTCGCGCACACGCCCACTTGTTGATGTTATCCTAGGAAAAATTTAACTAGTTCTTATCCATAATAGACACAGGGTTGGAATTTACTCTTACACTAGGTACCTAACATAACTACCAAGTCTTGGTTATTTTGTGGCTCTTAAAATCGGTGGTTGAAGTGTAATGAAAGTACTAGATACAAATGCCAATGAAATATTTACAACTAGGATCTAACTAATGTCTCAGACTAACATAGAGGGGAGAAAAGTTTTAATCATGAGTCATGATAGTGTCAAATCACGACATTATTTAAGTGGAAGAGATCGTTTATGGTCCGATTAGTTAAATATTTGTAACTTCCTTAATGTTCGTCCTGCAAATTCCTCTATATTTAATGGGCTCCATACCCAAAGTGTCACATTCACTCTACCACTGTCACATGGCTAAACATCCTCCGCACTCCCTACATTTACTATGAGATCTCAAAATTTTGCTTAGCGTTGGAGTAGGTTCAGTGTTTTGGCATTTCTAAATTTTTATGAAGAGGTTCTGCATACCACAATTTCAGAGTGATGAAGGTTGCTCCATGGTGTAACTAACGACGCAGTCCGAAACCCTTGTAAGTTCTTCCTTAAAAATAAGGAGATGTAATCTTTAGAAATAACGTTAAGTGTTTTGTTGTTCTGTCAGTTAATATCATGTCCTTTACATCCCTATTGTGTTCTTCCTTGCGGGAAATTTCTCCTTTGGTTAGTCGTTTCATAGCCCTCTATGATAGTTACCAGAGTCTTTCAGAGATAGGGTTGCTTGATATCATACGCCACCCTTCATATAAGTAATAAGGTCTCATTTAAACAGAGGGAGGTTAAATATCTTACGAAAGGTCTCCCTATGAAATGGCCTATGGCGCATACATACTTCATCTAATATTCATTATTCCTGTAATGAACCTCAAAAATCACTAAAAAAAAACTTTCCAATATCTAAATCCATTTCGTTTCAGCTCAGAATTTAAGAGAAGGTAAGATTTATTTCTGTCCATAAACTAATTATGAAAATTTCAAAGGTGCATGTCTTCATGGCAAGCAGCACTCAAAAAGACATCACACTAAAAAAAAACCTATGTAACTAGTTTAAAACCTTCCTGTGCAACAAATTTGTACTTGTCACGCCCTTCGCACAATGACTTATAAAGATTATCTATTATCTCTATCCTGTCTCTATCTCGGATGAATATTCTCCATCTATTCTACCAGTCCATTCCTTACCCTATTAGATTTATTCATATAACCAATAACTCCTACCCTGTTCCTACAGTTTTTGTGAAAGAACCGTGATCAAACGGGTTTCGACGATTTTCTAAATATGAGCACAAAAAACAAAAGGGGCTACACTATTTGCCAAAAATGCGAAGAAGAAAAAAAGGATTGGAAGACTGTGGCCTCGGTACTTTAGGGTTTTGGGGTTCGCAATCACGCGACTTCAAAATCCAAAACATCAAACCACAACAATTCCCGAATCGCGAAAAGGAAACTGGGACACGCACATCGGGGTTTCGGGGTTCGAAACCTTGTGAGTTCAAGTGCTCGAACATCATCACGTCCAAACTACCGAAATGCAAAAAGGGAAGGTGGGACCTGTACTTCAGGTTTTCGGGACTCAGAACTTCGAGAGTTTAGTGTTTATACATAACAATATACAAACCTATGAAAAGTGAAAAGGAAAGGTGGAACCTATACTTCAGGGTTTTGGGGTTCAGGATTTTGCAAGTACAGAAGCCAACATCAACACACAACAACCCCGAAATTGCGACAGGTGACCAGCATTTCAGGATTTTGGGGTTTGGGATTTCGCGAGAAAAAAGGCCATACATCCACACAACAACTCCCGAAATTTTGAAAGGTGACCAGCATTTCGGGATTTCGGAGTTCGGGGTTTCGCGAGTACATAAAACAACATCATCACATAACAATTCCCGAAATTGTGAAAAGTGAAAAGGTTGGACTAGCGCTTCGGATTTTCGAGGTTCAGAACTTTGCGAGTGTAAGCGCCCAAGCCTCACATGCCCAAACCTCTGAAATAAAAAAAGAATGTTGGACTAATTCTTTCTGTTGAAAAGTTAAGGAAATCATACACAAAGGAACAAAATACTCTACTTCTACTATGAATTTTCACACTATATTCATCACTCCCTGATCTTTATCCTTTACTGGTGTTCTTACTTACATTCTGTGAGACAATAGGTGTAGAAGGATTCAATATCCATTTATCTATCAGAATTATGAAAGTCTAATCTTATGAGTCTTATACGCATAAAAACTATAAAAGGGGTACATTAGGGTAATAGTTTTCTGTAAAAGGTAAATCCTATTATATTCACTTAGATCCTCTTTTAATCAATGCATTAAACATCAAAAGTACTAGTTTTGTGCATCTATGTAAATACATGAATACGAATATCATTCCATCAGTGTTTGGTCATTATAAATGATGTTCTGAGGGATCTGAGTTTGGTTTCTTGGGGTTTTAACTACAGAGAGGATCGGCCCCATTGACTTTAAACTCTTCCTTTCCCTACTTACTTATAAGAATATAATTACAGGTGCATCCATCTAGAATTTTATGTGCAGGAGGAACAATTTTCTAGAGTTGGAATGTCCATTACGATCTTCGCGACGACAGACAGATTTTAATTATGAAAGGAATTCATCTTCCACAAAAAATAACTATACCTCAACAGAGAGATATGAACATTCCCACAGACGTATTACAACTATATAATTAATGATTTCCTTCACATATATTTCTCACAATGAACAGAGAAAAAAGGGAAACATTACAGTTTCGTTTTAATCAAATACAATGCATCAGATATCAAACCATTCAAAACAAAGAATAGAATTGATTCTTGTTTGGATTTAATAGATACATGAAATCAATCAAACAAAACCATTCATAATAGATAGGGGTAGATCAACATATCTGAATCCAATCTGCAGGAAGATAAAGGGAACAACCATGTTCCTCCCAACCGTAGAATAGGTTAGCCAAAACTACTTGCCTGATTCACCCCCTAGCATGACCATGAATCCATGAGGGAGAACTTTGAGAGTCCTTCTCATTATTCCAAATCTTTCAAAAGCTATCCCCTTGCCTCAGACTTGCTTGGAAGTGCTCATGACAGTAAGAGAACTCACAATCCTTTCCCAGCATACTTGGCAGCGTCCTGCCTCCTCGCATATGTTATTTATTAATTTTTTGCCTTGGTATTTTTCCCTCCTTTGGGGATTTTCGTAGCTCTCTTAATCCCTAATTTTTAGGGGCTACCAGTGGCCAAATCTATGATTTTCCACTTCTCATAATCAACCTAGAGGAATTTCTAACATGTTCCCCACTCATGGAGTCATGGTCAACTAATTTTAACATGGTTGTTCCATTTGTCCTCCTACAATTAATATAAATATTATGTTGTAATAAAAGTGTCATAGTCAAATATTTAGTTGAGTACAAACATATCTCTTCCCAACAGTCACAATAATAAAATACAATTATTAAAATTGAAATTCGGAATTGCCATAAATGGAAAAAAGTTTCCAGATTTGAATTTGCCAAAAACGAAAATAAATTTCCAGCACATAAAAATATTTTATTTTGGGGAGATGTCACATCCTTTCCCCCTTCAGTAAAACACTTTCATCGATGTTCGTTCCTTTCCTGGAACAAAATTGGATGAGATTTCTGCAAATCTCCCTCCAATTCCCAAGTGGCCTCCTCAGGAATAAAGTGCTTCCATTGCACCTTTACCTAGGCGACGACTCTGTTCCGAAGTGTTATTTCTCTCCAGTCAAGAATGTGTAGGGGTTCCACCTAGAACTCGCCTTCGGGTTCCACCTGCACCAAGTTCCAATCAATCATATGAGTAGGGTCATGAATATACTTTTTCAACAAAGAAACATGAAATACATTATGAATTCTTATGTTAGATGGAAGTTCAAGATGATATGCTACGGGTATGATTCAAGCTAGTATCTCGAAGGGCCCAGAAAATCTGGGTGCCAGCTTGGCATAGTTCAACAACTTCAACGATCTTTTTCGGGCTTTGACCTTCAAGTAAACATGGTCTCCCACTTGAAATTCCAAGTGCCTTATTTTCTGATCCACATAGCTCTTTTGTCTGTCATGTGCTTCTTTCAAGTTCTATTGTACCTTCCTTACCATGTTCTCCAATTCTTGGAGCATATCTGGTCCAACCATGAGTCTGTCAGTCGGGTTATCCCAGCTAATTAGAGTTGTACACTTTTTGTCGTACAATATTTTGAAAGGGCTCAACTTATCTAAAGTTTGGTACCCATTGTTATATAAAAATTCTACCAAGTGTAGGTAGTCTTCCCACTTGTTCGGCTTTGTTCTTACATGCATGTAGAGCATATCCTCTATGATTTGGTTTGTCCTCTCGGTCTGTCCATCCGTTTGTGGATGATAACTCGTACTAAAATTCAAATTAGTATTTAGCCCTGCAAACAACTCCTTCCAAAAAATGGATGTGAATTTTATGTCTCTATTTGAAATCACCATTTTAGGAATACCATGAAGTCTAAAAATTTATTTCATGAATATATCAACAATATTAATATCTTTAAAAGTAGACTTTATAGGAATAAAGTGTGTAGACTTATTAAGTTTATCAATTACAACCATGATTGAATCATTATGTTTCTGGGTTTTAGGAAAACCTGTTATAAACTCCAGTGATACAATCTCCCATTTCCATTCTGGTACTAGTAATGGTTGTAATAGCCCGCCTGGATGCTGGTGTTCGGCCTTAACTTACTGAAAATCTTGGCACCTAGCCAAGTACTCTATTTTTTTTCCCTTCATGTTAAACTAGTAAAATAGTTTTCTGAGTGTTCTTATTGTTTTCTAGTAGCCTGGATGGCCAGAATATGGTTTCTTATGCACTTCATCCAAAATAGTTAATTTAAGCTTCGTTGAATCTGGTACATAAATTTTGTTTTTAAATCTTAATAGTCTCTTCTTGTCGATACTTATATCTGGTTTATCTGAGTTTGCGATACTATTTTGAAATTTTGCCATCATTTTAGCGTAATGTCTATCATTAACACCTGTCGTTCTTACTCTTTCTTCGAGATCACTTTCTTCCTTGCTGATATTTATCTCAAATAACCAATGGATTCTACAGCTTAAATCATCTGCTACTTTATTTTCCTTACCCTTGATATGTCTAACCTCGAAGTCAAATTTTCTCAAAAAGGCTAGCCACCTTGCTTGTCTTGCATTAAGGTATGGTTCGTTAAACATATATTTCACCCCACTATTATCTGTCAATATTAAGAATTTTCTACCCATTATATAGTGTCGCCACATTTTTAAGGCATGTATTACTGCTTCCAATTCCAAGTTATGAGTGACATAATTTCGCTCATGTTCTTCTAATTTCTGGGACTCATAACAAATCACATCCCCTTCCTGAGTTAGAACACCACCTAGTCCCTCTTTACTTGCATCAACGCATATTGTGAAGTCATTATCCAGGTCTGATACCTTCAAAATGGGCGTTGATGTCAATAATTCTTTGTTCTTGTTACAACTGTCTTGACACTTTTGCGACCAGTTAAACTTGGTCCCTTTCTTTTGTAATGATCTGATAGGGTAGGTTGTCTTGGAGAACCCTTCTATAAATCTGTGATAATATCCAATGATTCCCATGAATGACCAAATATCTGCCACATCCTTAGGCACTAGCCATTCCATAATGGCTTTTATCTTTTCCGGGTCTATGGAAATACCTTCCGAGGAAATGACATGTCCCAAATATTGTATTTTTTTTTTGATAAAAAACATATTTGTTGAATTTTGTGTATAGTTTGTGTTTCCTTAGTGTTTGAAGAACTATTCTTAAGTGTTCATCATGTTCCTCCTCCGTTTTAGAATAGAACAAAATATTGTCGATAAATACTACTATGAACTTGTCCAAGTACTGGCTGAAAATGTTGTTCATCAAGCACATAAATGTGGTTGGTGCATTAGTGAGTCCGAAAGGTATGAATACAAACTCGTAGTGTCTGTATCTTGTTTGAAAAGATGTTTTGTTTATGCCCTGGTCCTTTATCCTAACTTGATGATAACCAGATCGTAAATCCAATTTTGAGAAGATATTGGCCCCACCAACTTGATCGAACAGATCATTTATCCTGGGTAAGGGGTATTTGTTCTTAATGGTCACTTTGTTCGGTTGTCTATAATCAATACATAGTCTTAGAGTATCGTCTTTGTTTTTCACAAAGAGGACTGGTGCTCCCCATGGAGAGACGCTTGCTCTGATATACTCTTTGTCCAACAATTCTTGTAATTGTATTTTTAATTCTGTCAGTTATGGTAGACTCATTCGAAATGATTCAGTAGGGTTATTTTGAGATGGGGGCTGATCCAGGTAGTAAGTCTATGGAGAAATCTATTTCTCTCCTAGGAGGTAATTCCGGTATCTCATCAACAAACATGTCTTTGAATTCACGTAGGACAACAAAGTCTTATAACTTGGGCTTATCTTATTTTTCTAATAGATTTGTCACTTGGATGGTGTAAACTTGACATCCCTTTCTAATACATTTATTGAATTGCATCGCTGAAACATGTCTGATTGACACAGGTTTTGGTATTCCTTGGGTTGTTCTAACAGTGAGAAAATTATCTTTGTAGCTAAGTATCTTTGTATAACAATCTAATACTACTTTGTGTTGTTCCAACCAATCCATCTCGATAATCATATTATAAGATCCTAGTGGTAGGATGTTCAGATTGGTCCTTATCTTTTGACCATCTAAGTTGAGCTCAAGATCAAGAATAAAGTTAACTACTTTCCTTTTAGCACCTATTGCTAGTTATACAAGCCAAGATTTTTCATGCTTTTGTTTCTTAAGTTTATTCAACTCTACTACATCAAGAGTAATATAACTTAATGTAGCTCCAGGGTCAATTAAAAAAAAGATTCAAGTCTCATGGATTTTACCTTCGATTTCTACAACCAAGGACTGGTGGTCAGCTTGTCGACCATCTATGGTTGCATTTATCTGATGCATACTTCTGCCCATGTCTCCCACTGTCGAGGCTTCTTGCAAATTGTGGATAGCAGTGTTGTTTGTTACAATTAAACATGGACAGTTCCTCCTTATATGAGGCTCTCCACACTCCCAACACTTTAATGGCTCACGGGAGTTGTCCCCAAACTTCTTCATTCCCAGGTTTACCTATTTACCGCTACCTTGCGTATTTGAATGATTGGACTGAAAATCCTTCCTTGGGAAACTTTTTGTTGCATTCTGATAAGGAGCTGGCTAGTATCCCTTGTTCCACTGGTTTGTTCAATCTTGCTTCTTATCCTTCCAGGTCTTGGGAAAATCTACCTGTTGTTTATACTGGTCATAGCACATTCGTTCTTTCCTGGATACCTCACTCAAGGATTTCGGGTTGTCAAACTCAATTCTGTCCTGGTAGGGTTGTGGTAAACAACTTAAGAATCGTTGGATATTTACCTTGTCCTCTAGGATGTACGGTACAAACCTTAATAGTTCCAAAAAATTATTTATAAGGTCCTCTATTGTCGTTTGTCTAAGTCGTAATTCGTAAAATTCTTTCATCTTCCTTTCATAATAGCTTTCACAAAGGTATTGTTTCTTGAAATACTTCTTAAAGTCAGATCATTCCAATTGTTTCTCCTTTAGGCCCTTGGCCAACTTCAGGTCCTTCCACCAAATGTTGGCCTTCCCCTTCAGATTATATATGGCCATTTTGACCTTCATGTTGTTGGAATAGTTGTAGATCTGGAAGTATTTTTTGATGTCCAACAACCATGCCTCAGCTTCTTCTCCTGTTCTGGATTCTTTGTCAAAAGTAGCTAGTTTAATCCTTTTAAATTCTCCTTCAAGGTGGTCTCTTTGTTTTCTTTTTTTGTCTGATATAGTTTTGTCTTCAGCTGAAGGTGTCCCTTTAGACGAACTGTCTCTTTTTTCTATTTTCGTGCCAGAATTCTTGGAGGCCCTCTTGCTGAGCTCTTCCTCATGGTTATCATCTTTTGGGATTTTGTTGGTTACTATACTATGCAGCAGGACTTCATTTATCTCTTGCTGTTCCTACTATGCCTTCTTCAATTTTTCATTGTCAGCCTTGAAAACCTGTAGTTGAACAATAAGTTTCCTCATTGTTTCCAACACCTCCATGGGTGAGCTTCCATCATTTTTATGTCTCGGATCTCCAGGAGGTCCTTGCTACAAATTCCCTTCCATCTTGATTTATGCACCTTCTTGAGCTGCCATTATTTAACACAAAACAGAAAAGCTTTATGTTTGTAATCCGCAAGATTTATTAGTTTTTTCATAAATTAGAATATATACTAAGAAATTAATGTGGCCCTGTTCAGGCCCAGTGTTGTAACTTTTTCTCTAATACCATAGGTAATGAACCTCAAAAATCACCAAAAAAGAAAATTTCAATATCTAAATCCATTTCGTTTAAGCTCAGAATTTAAGAGAAGGTAAGATTTATTTCTGTCCATAAACTAATTATGAAAAGTTAGAAATACTTAAAGGTGCATGTCTTCATGGCAAACAACACTCAAAAAAACATCACGCTAAAAAAAAAACTGTGTAACTAGTTTAAAACCTTCCTGTGCAATTAATTATGTACTTGTCACGCCCTGCACACAGTGACTTATAAAGATTATCTATTATCTCTATCCTGTCTCTATCTCAGATGAAGATTCTCCTTTGATTCTACTAGTCCAGTCCTTACCGTATTAGAGTTGTCCATATAACCAATAACTCACCATGTTCCTACCGTTTTTGTGAAAGAATCGTGATCAAACGGGTTTTGGCAATTTTCCAAATCCGAACACGAAAAAAAAAAGGGTCCACGTTGTTTGCCAAAAACATGAAGAAGAATAAAAGGATTGGAATACTGTGGCCTCAGTACTTCGGGGTTTCAGGGTTTGCAATCACGCGACTTCAAAAGCCAAAACATCAAACCACAACAATTCCCGAATCGTGAAAAGGAAAGTGGGACCTGCACATCAGGGTTCGAAACCTTGCGAGTTCAAGTGCCCGAACATCATCACGTCCAAACTACCGAAATGCGAAAAGGGAAGGTGGGACCCATACCTTGGGTTTTCTGGACTCAGAACTTTGTGAGTTCAGTTTCTATACAACAACATATACAAACCTCCGAAAAGCGAAAAGGAAAGGTGGAACCTGTATTTGGAGGTTTTGGGCTTCAGGATTTTGCAAGTACAAAAGCCAACATCAACACACAACAACCCCGAAATTGCAACAAGTGACCAAGATTTTGGGATTTCGGGGTTCGATATTTCATGAGAAAAAAAGGCCATACATCCACGCAACAACTCCCGAGATTGCGAAAGGTGACCAACATTTCAGGATTTCTGAGTTCGGGGTTTCGTGAGTACATAAACCAACATCATCACATAACAATTCCCGAAATTGCTAAAAGTGAAAAGGTTGGACTAGCTCTTTGGGGTTTCGGGGTTTGTAACTTCATGAGTTAAAGTGTCCAAGCCTCACATGCCCAAACCTCCGAAATGAAAAAATAAAGTTGGACTAAGTCTTTCTGTTGAAAAGTTAAGGAAATCATACACAAAGGAAAATAATACTCTACTTCTACTGTGAATTTTCACACTATATTCATCTCTCCCTAATATTTATCCTTTACTGGTGTTCTTACTTCCATTCTTTGAGACAATAAGTGTAGAAAGATTCAATATCCGTTTATCTATCAAAATTCCGAAAGTCTAATCTTATGAGTCTTATACGCATAAAATCTATAAAAGGGGTACATTAGGGTAATAGTTTTCTGTAAAAGGTAACTCCTATTATATTCACTTAGAGCCTCTTTTAATCAATTCATTAAACGTCAATTGTACTAGATCTGTGCATCTATGTAAATACATGAATAAGAATATCATTCCATCAGAGTTTGGTCATTATAAATTATGTTCAGAGGGATATGAGTTTGGTTTCTTGGGGTTTTAACTACAGAGAGGATCAGCCCCATTGATGTTAAACTCCTCCATTCCTTACTTGCTTGTAGGAATATAATGACAGGTGCATCCATCTATCATTTTACGCACAGGAGGGACAATTTTCTAGTGTTGGGATGTCCATTACGATCTTCGCGACGACAGGTAGATTTTAACTACGAAAGGACTTCATCTTCCACAACAAATAACTATACCTCAGCAGATAGATGTGAACATTTCCGCAGACGTATTACAACTATATAATTAAGGATTTCCTTCACATATATTTCTCACAATGAACAGAAAAAAAAAGGGAAACGTTACAGTTCCGTTTTAATCAAATACAATGCATCAGATATCAAACCATTCAAAACAGAGACTAGAATTTATTCTAGTTCGGATTTAATAGATACATGACATCAATCAAACACAACCACTCATAATAGAGAGGGGTATATCAACATATATGAATCCAATCTGTGGGAAGACAAATGGAACAACCACATTCCTCCCAATCATGGAACAGGGTAGGCAAAACTTCTTGCCCGATTCACCCCCTAGCCTGACCATGAATCAACGAGGGCAAACTTGGAGACTCCTTTTCATTATTCCAAATATTTCAGCAGTTATCCCCTTGCCTCACACTTGCTCGGCAGTGCTCATAATAGAAAGAGGACTCACAATCCTTTCCCAGCATACTTGGCACCGTCCTTCCTCCTCGCATATGCTATTTATCAATTTTTTTCTCAGGTCTTTTTCCCTCCTTTGGGGATTTTCGCAGCTCTCTTAATCTCTGATTTTCAGGGGCTTCTAGTGGCCAAATATCTGATTTTCCACTTCTCATAATCATCCTAGAGGCATTTACAACATGTTCCCCACTCATGGAGTCATGTTCAGTTGATTTTAACATGGTTGTTCCATTTGTCCTCCTACAATTAATATAAATATTTTGTTGTGATACAAGTGTCATAGTCAAATAGTTAGTTGATTCCAAACAAGTCTCTTCCCAACAGTCACAATAATAAAATACAATTATTAAATTCAAAATTCGGAATTGCCATAAATGGAAAAAAAAAATCCAAATTCGAATTTGCCAAAAATGGAAAAAAATTTCCAGCACATAAAAATACTTTATTTTTGGGGGATGTCACAATTCCTATTTTCCGTTCTTCCTTAAAGAAACTCATGGAGATATGGAGACTCTTTTTGTTTGGTAGGGTAGTATGATACATTTATTTTATCTATATCCTCTGTGATGATGGAGTCGTCAATCTGTAGGTTTATCAGACCCTCGGTTGGTTTTCTCTTACCATTGCTATCTTCCATCTTTGTGATACCGAGAATATTTTACCAGGAGTCCTATGGCATATAATCATTTTGTGTGTGTAACGAAACCTTGTCACCTTGATGGGCGATGATTCATTTCCTTCATTTGAATACCATAGTGCGACGTCTCTGCTCTTACTATTGATTATATTTATTTGTTTTGGTTCAAGACTGATTTAAGCTTAACTCTTTAATCATGTCTATATTTTGTATGGAAAGTCTGTTTTATTTCTTCGGCTTTATGTTGTGGCAAGTTTGTACAGTTTACAAGTTAAGGGTTCCGCTATTGATTAATTATTTGTGAGAGGGAACTTATAAAACTTGTTATCGTCACTAATGATGGGCCTTGTTGTTGCAAGGACCCACCAGATATTGTACTACGCCCTCCTCCCTCAGCCCAAACATCAAATCAGACAGCGGGTGAAGGGGCAAGGATTCAAACCCATGCATCATAAGATAAGTGTCTTTTTGGAAAGAAAATCGTTGGTTTAACTTTTATCATCTTATTGCAACTACTTTTCTTTTGTTACATATTCCTTGAATAATGACTAACGATTATAGGATTTGTTTTCTTGCAGGGTCTCTATCTGTGCAAGTCTCAGATACCTACCACTACCTCCTACACAAAAGGTATTTGGGTTCCAAACCTCTCACATCTCAGGCTAACTCTACAGGTTCTAGCATCATCCAAGGAGATCGTGATTCAACTAGCTATGTTATAATTAGTTCTTTGTTTGTTGTAATGTTTGTTGTAATGTTTGTGGAGTAAACCTTTGGAGTAGTTTTTCCATTAATGGCATAACATCGGATCTTGTATAAGTATTGAGTCTGTATTTGAATTTAGATCTATTTAACTATGTAATACCCTTTTTTTTGTTCTTTAATTATTGAAAAGTAATCCTATCCGAGATTACTCGGAATGATAATCTATGTCAAAGTGATTATGTCCTTCGATTTAGAACACTGTACTTGTTATTTATGCAACTCGACTCTATATTGTGCCATTGTCTTATTCTGTTATAGAAAGAAGAATGTTTCCCAGATTTTAATAATGGTCTTACTGATATCTTTTGGTCTACTATATTCAATTTATGGTGAATGAAGTACATCAGTTGTTTCTTTAACTAGAGTATTCCATCTCCTGTGCATTTGATTTATAGTTGTGGTTTCATGTCTGTCAAAAATTTAGGATCCCTATCAATATATACATATTTTCTTATGTAGACATTAGGTTATGGATTTCATTATAATGTCTGTGTGACATCCCCAAAAATAAAATATCTTTGAAATATAAAATTGCTGGAAATTTATTTCCGTTTTTAGTAAATTCGAACTTGGAAAATTTTTGCCATTTATGGCAATTCCGAATTTCAAATTTGGTAATTGTAATTAATTATTTTGACTATTGGGTAGAGACCTGATTAGACCCAACTAATTATTTGACTATGACACTTATATGAAAACAAAATATTTTATATTGATTGCAGGAGGACAAATGGAACAACCATGTTAAATTTAGCTGACCATGACTCCATGATTCAGGAACATGTTGGAACTACCTCTGGGATGATTATTACAAGTGGAAAATTAGTTATTTGGCCATTGGAAGCCCCTTAAAATTAGGAATTTAGAAAGATCCAAAAATTCCCAAGGGAGGGAAAAAGACCCGGGCAAAATTGATAAATAACATATGCGAGGAGGCAGGACGCTGCCAAGTATGCTCGAAAAAAGAGACTAATGTTTTCTTATTGTTATGAACACTAATGATTGAGTGTGAGGAAAGNCTACTGAAGACTGAAAGACATTACTGAGGAGGAGTTTTGAGTTAGCCCTCATGGACTCATGGTTAGGCTAGGGGGTGAACTGGGTAAGTGATTTGGCTGCACTGTTTTACGGTTGGGAGGAACATGGTTGTTCCCTTTGCCTTCTTGTGATATTGTTCAGATATGTTGCTCTACTCCTTTCCTATCTGAATGATTTTATATATGATGCAATGTATTCTCTAAATCAAAACTGAAATAATTTCCATTCTCTGGTGAATGATTAAATCACGGATGTAATGCATCTTCTAGTTATGATAGATAATAATGCATTGGAAGAATCAGTTCAAATTCATGAAGCCTAAAGACTGACATAGAACACATGGTAAATCTAATATCGAGCGACCCCTTTCTGAATGAACAACAGAATTGGCCTTTTATTTGTTATGATAGTTGAAAGGATTTCGCATGGTTAAATTTTCGAAGAAATCTCCTCTAAATTAAATTCACTGTTATTTTCTTTCTTTATTTGTTTTTCTAAGTGAAATCAATGTTGAGATTGGCATATTGGGAGTGGAGGCTATGCTATAATTTCATTAATCTAACTGTATGAATAATGTCAGGAACAACATTTTAAGTTTTGTAAACATTTCCTTCTCTGTGTGAATGATGATATCTATTTGTTGTAATGTAACTCTGTGAATGGTTATGTCTATCTGTTGTGTTGTATCTAACTATACTAAGTTGAGATGGCTTCCATAGATGTTATCTATAGTTTTATAATCAAGGACTAAATTCTAGGATTTCCCCTCCTGAATTAAAAACTTGAGACAAACTTATCATGTGCAAGTGAATTCGAAAGTATAAATTCGTCTATAGGAAAAAGTTATATTTTTGTAATAACAATATCAGACAGATCTATCTATGAGTATCCAGATTGAGTAGGTATGTTGAAGTATTTCCTAAATTGATTTGGTTATTCCCTATTTTGGAGGTTTTCTCTGCGATTATGATCTTCTGTTATTGAGTTTGAAATCTAACTTTAAATCTTGATGAGTTCATTGTTTGAGAAAACACAATAATCATTTGTTTCACCAATTGCAAACCCTGTCTTTTAGTTATTCTGAGTTTATTTGTTAGAGCGGGTGATTCTAAAAAAAAAAATATCAAATAAGAAATTTGATCTTTTTGCAATTTGGGAATTTATTGTTATATATAAGCAGAGTTCCTTTGGTTTACCAAACACCGAAACCCGAAATTGTTGGGCCCATGCCCTAATCTCATTTCGCAATTCGATATTTCCTATCTCTTTTTGTTTGTGTGTAAGGTGTTCGTAAACCTCGAAGTGCTAGTCCCATAGTCCTTTCACTTTTCGCAATTCAAGAGTTGTTGTGTGTTGGTGTTTGGGCATTTGAAATTGTGAAATCCTGAACCCCAAAAACCTGAAGTGTTGGTCCCACAGTCCTTTCACTTTTTGCAATTCGGGAGTTGTTGTGAGTTGGTGTTTGGGAAGTTTTAAATCGCGAAATCCCAAACTTCGAAACCCCAAAGTGCGGGGCCAATAGTCTTTCCACATTTATTTTTTTGGCAAAACAGCGTGGCCTTTTGTTTTTATTTTCGGCATTTGTAATCGTCGAAACCCGATTGACCTTTGTTTTCTCACAAAAAAAAATGTAGGAACTTAGTAGGAATTATTTGTTACTATAATGAATGGACTAGTAGAAATGATGGAGGATCTTCATCCGAGATAGAGTTCATACACCTTTATGTATTCGAAATTTCATATGTTTATTTTCCTGTAGGTTACGACTATGCAGAAATACAATAAGTGAACGAAATCCCTTTCTCATACATATTAAACATTTATGATATCTGTGTACGCAGATACTTGCGATGTAATTATGTATGATTTATAATCGAAAGAATTGCAAAATTCTCTACAGGAAAACCTACAATAGATAGAGTATAAATATTTCAATAGGTATTCATAAGAAATTGTAAGTCTATTTGGTCTAATTTCTACATGTTAAAGCACTAAAATAAATTGAAATTAACACTGTTTAACCCAGGGAAAATTCTGGAATGTAATATGAAGGGCGCGAAAGCCCCAATTGAAATGAAATCATTCTAGAACCCTTAAGTTACTTATACTCGTAAATGCTTCTGTCCTGTGGAGGCATAAGCTAGAGTCACGAACTGTGTGTTCATCGACCTCGAACCCAGTTTCATGTATGCTTCCCAACCCTCCTAATTATTTAGAGTCCCTTGGAGGATGAATTTTGTTAAGCTCAGGAGAGGTAGTCCAGATCAGCACAGGCCCTCTACAAGACTAACCAACCCAGAACTCCTTAAGTCCTAGATAAGCTCAGGAAGGATCGCACCGTTGTGTGCAAGAACCCTACATGGAGTGCAGAGGTTGAGAAACCCCTTGGAGGTTTCAGAGCATATGAAATTTCAAGAGTGATAAATAGACCATGATCAAAATAGGTTTAGCATGAATAACTTTCGGGGTTTCTATATCTGGGAAATCAGAGGGCAAGACCCCTCGTCTTTGCAAGTTGTGAAATCTCGGTATATGAAACCCCCATGCACTTTGTGGATGAGTCATTTTAGTGTGAATAAGTTTTGGTGTTTCGACATCTGGGAAAACAGACATCAAGACCCCTCATCTTTGCAAGTCATGAAATCCTGGTATAGGAAACCCCAATGCACGATTAAGATTGATATTCTTTCAACACCCTTAAGCTCAGGAGGGATAGTGACCTTCAGATCCAGATCAATGAGAATCATTGATCTCATACATGAATTTCCATATAGGAGTTCGGGTAATGGAGTGACCATTGGTTTGGGTCACTACATTTCGAACTCCCGGTTACCGAAATCTCGATACAACCAGGACAGTCGAATCAGGGGAAGTTTCATAGCCGTTGATCTCATTGAAGGTAAGATTTCGAGTTTCGGGGTTTGAAGAGTCGAAAGAATTCACTCTCTTGCATCACTAAGTCACGAAATGTGAAAGGCGCCTCTTGGCTTGGCCTGTGGTTGTAACCAACAATCACATGGAGGTGGATAAGGGAAGAGATAGCCTGCGCTAGGCCCCGTAGGAGTTCGGGGATTCTATTCCTTGAGAAAGAGAAAAAAAAATTGTTTTGTCATAGTGGGTATGTGACTAATGTTATTTACATATGGAAAGAATTCTGGAATCACGAATCTCATTCAGTATAGAATGTGTATGATATGTATAAATGTTTGGAAGATTTAGGACTTACGAAAATATTAGAGTAATGGACGATTAACTTAGCATGACCTAGACACCTATAGGTTGGCTGAATAAAATGTCCATGTGGGTAACCATAATATAAGAAACTGATCAAAATTTAATAATAGAAGAAAAGAAAAAAAAAACGGTCATCTTAACCTAAGAATGAATCCATCAAGTTATTTAGGATTAATGTTTCGGAGAAGATTTTTTTTTTATGGTGAATTTGAGGTTCATTACATATGGTATCAAAGAAAAGCTACAACACTGGGCCTGAACAGGGCCACATTAGCTTCTTAGTATTTATTCTGATTTATGTAAAACTAATAAATCTTATGGATACAAACATAAATCCCTTTCTGTTTTTGTAAACTATGGAAGCTCAAGAGGGTGCATAAATCAGGATGGAAGGAAATCCGTAGCAAGGACCTCCTAGAGATCCAAGACAAAACAGTTATGGAAGCTCACCCATAGAGGTGTTGGAAACAATGAGGACTCTTATTGTTGAACTGGAGGTTATGAAGGCCGACAATGAAAAATTGAAGAAAGCACAGAAGGAACAACAAGATATAAATGAAGTCCTGTTGCGTAGTATAGTAACCAAGAAAAGCCCAAAAGACGATAACCATGACGAAGAAATTAGCAAAAGGGCCTCCAAGAATTTTGTACCGGAGACAGAAAAAGGAGACAGTTCGTCTTAAGGGACATCTTCAACTGAAGAAAAAACTATACCAGACAGAAAAAGAAAACAAGTAGACCACCTTGAAGGAGAATTTAAAAAGATTAAACCAGCTACCTTTGATGGAGAATCTAGGATAGGAGAAGAAGTTGAGGCATGGTTGTTGGACATCAAAAAATACTTCCAAATCTACAACTATTCCAGCAACATGAAGGTCAGAATGGCCATCTACAATCTGAAGGGGAAGGCCACCATTTGGTGATAGGACCTGAAATTAGCCAAGGGCCTAAAGGAGAAACAATTGGAATGGTCTGACTTTAAGAAGTATTTCAAGAAACAATACCTTTCTGAAAGTTATTATGAAAGGAAGACAAAAGAATTTAACGAGTTATGACTCGAACATAGGATGATGGAGGACGTTATAAATAAATTTCTGGAACTACTAAGGTTCGCACCATACATCTGAGAGGATAAGGTAAAAATCCAGCGATTATTAAGATGTTTACCACAATCCTACTAGAACAGAATTAAGTTTGACAACCCCAAATCCTTTATTGAGGTATTCAGGAAAGAACGAATGTGTTATGACCAATATAAACAGTGGGTAGAGTTTCCCAAGACCTGGAAGGATAAAAAGAAAGATTGAATGAATCAGCGGAAGAAGGGATACCACCCAACTCCTTATCAGAATACATAAAAAAATTTCCCAAGGAAGGATTTTCACTCCAATCATCCGAATACGCAAGGTAGTGGTAAACCGGTAAACCTGGGAATGAAGAAGTTTGGGGACAACTCCCGCGAGCCATTAAAGTGTTGGGAGTGTGGAGAGCCTCATCTAAGGAGGAAATGTCCACATTTAAATTCAACAAACAAAATTGTTGTTCATAATATGCAAGAAGCCTCGATAGTTGGAGACATGGGCAGAAGCCTGCATCAGATAAATGCAGCCATAAATGGTCAACAAACTAACCACCAGTCCTCGGTGGTAGAAATCGAAGGTAAAATCAATGACACTTGAATTTATGTTTTAATTGACCCTGGAGCTATGTTAAGTTATATTACTCCTAATATAGTAGAGTCGAATAAACGTAAGAAACTGAAGCATGCAAAATCATGGCTAGTACAACTAGCAATAGGTACTAAAAGGAAAGTAGTTGACTTTATTTCTGATTTTGAGTTTAGCTTAGATGGTCAAAATATAAGGACCAATCTGAACATATTACCACTAGGATCTTATTATATGATTATCGGGATGGATTGCTTGGAACAAAACAAAGAAGTACTAAACTATTATACACATATACTTAGATATAAAGATGATTTTGGCACTGTTAGAATAGCCCAAGGCATACCAAAACATGTATCAGTCAGACAATTTTCAGCGATGCAACTCAAGAAATGTATTAGAAAGGGATGCCAAGTTTATGCCATCCAAGTGACGAATCTGTTAGAAAAAGAAGTTAAGCCCAAGTTAGAAGAATTTTCTTTCCTACGTGAATTTAGAGACATGTTTGTGGATGAGATACCAGAACTAGGTCCTAGAAGAGAAATATATTTCTCCATAGACTTACTACCTGGATCAACCCCTATCTCAAAATCACCCTATCGAATGAGTCTACCAGAACTGACAGAATTAAAAATACAATCACAGGAATTGTTGGACAAAGAGTATATTAGACCGAGTGTCTCACCATGGGGAGCACCAGTCCATTTTGTGAAAAATAAATATGATACTCTAAGACTATGTATCGATTATAGACAACTGAAAAAAATGACCATTAAGAACAAATACCCATTACCAACGATAAATGATCTGTTCGATCAAGTTGGTGGGGCCAAGATCTTTTCAAAATTGGATTTACGATCTACTTATCATTAAGTTGGGATAAAAGATGAGGACATAAACAAAACAACTTTTCGAGCAAGATATGGACACTATGAGTTTGTAGTCATACCTTTCGGACTCACTAATGCACCAGACACATTTATGTGCTTGATGAACATCATTTTCAGTCAGTACTTAGACAAGTTCATAGTAGTATTTATCGACGATATTCTGGTCTATTCTAAAATGGAGTAGGAACATGATGAACACTTAAGAATAGTTCTGCAAACATTAAGGAAACACAAACTATACGCAAAATTTGACAAGTGTGACTTTTATCAAAAAGAAATACAATATTTAGGACATGTCATTTCCTCAGAAGGTATTGTCGTAGACCTTTCAAAGATAAAATCCATTATGGAATGGCTAGTACCTAAGGATGTGGCAGATATCCGGTCATTCAAGGGAATCACCGAATATTATCGCAAATTTATAGAAGGGTTTTCCAAGATAGCCTACCCTATCACGTCACTACAAAAGAAAGGAACCAAGTTTAATTGGTTGCAAAAGTGTCTAGACAACTTTAACAAGATGAAATAATTATTGACATCGAAACCCATTTTGAAGGTAGCTGACCTAGATAAAGACTTCATAGTTTCTGTTGATGCAGGTAAAGAGGGACTAGGTGGTGTCCTAACTCAGGAAGGGCATGTGATTTGTTACAAGTCTCAAAAATTAAAAGAACATGAGTGAAATTATGTCATGCATGACTTAGAATTGGCTGTAGTAATACATGCCTTAAAAATGTGACGAAACTATATAATGGGCAGAAAATTCCTACTATTGATGGATAATAGCGGGGTGAAATATCTATTTAACCAACCATATCTTAATGCAAGACAAGCAAGGTGGATAGCCTTCTTGAGAAAATTTGACTTCAAGGTCAGACATATCAAGGGTAAGGAAAATAAAGTAGTAGACACTTTAAGCAGAAGAGTGCATGGGTTATTTGAGATAAACATCAGTAGGGCAGAAAGTGGTCTGGAACAAAGAATAAGGACGACAAGTATTAACGACGGAAATTACACTAAGATAGTGACAGAATTAAAAAACATGATCGCCAGATCTGACAAACTAGATCTAAGTATCGACAAGAAAGGACTATTATGACTTAAAAATAGACTTTACATACCAGATTCAGCATAATTGAAATCAACAATTTTGGACGAAGTGCATAAGAAACCATATTCTGGCCATCCAGGTTACTAGAAAACAATAACAACACTTAGAAAACTATTTTTCTAGCCTAGTATGAAGGGAAAAACAGTAGAGTACTTGGCCAGGTGCCAAGATTTTCAGCAGGTTAAGGACGAGCACTAGCATCTAGCCGGCCTATTACAGCCATTACCAGTACCAGAATGAAAATGGGAGACTATATCACTGGGCTTTATAATATGTTTGCCTAAAACTCAGAAACATAATGATTCTATCATGGTTGTAATCGATAAAATCAGTAAGTCTGCACACTTTATTCCTTTAAAGTCTACTTTTAAAGCTATAAACATTGCTGAAATATTCATGAAAGAAATTTTTAGACTGCATGGTATTCCTAAAATGGTGATTTCAAATAGAGACGTAAAATTTACATCCACTTTTTGGAAGGAATTGTTTGCAGGGCTAAACACTA
>SNQJ01S0159907.1:0-13638 GCA_010110895.2 Picea sitchensis
TTTTTTCATCATTAGCTATGGTTGCAACCTTAAATCAAGATTGTTTCTTTTTCCCAGAGAGAAAAATAGAGCCACGATTCTTTTAACTTGGGAGCTCATGTGACTCCCAATTCATGGTCTGATTATGGTTCTCCAACTGGTAAAGTTGACTAGGGAGTTCAAGGGGAAAAGTTGAGAAAATTAAGAAAGTTGATCACGTTTGGCCCTCACAATTATTAATAATTGAATTTGTCTTGGGTTCAAACACTGGTAAAGAAACTACACCAGATGGTAAATATGGAGGAAATATATGTTGTTCTGGATAAACACGACTCAAGGGGAAAATATAAAATGTTGACCATTCAGTTTTGGGTGCTTGGATTGAACATATGCAACTTGATCAGATTGTAGCTTGAGATTACAATTATTTATTTGGAGTTGTAGTAGGGTGGGATGGGCTCACTTAAAATTTGATTTTTTATTTTTTACTATTTTTGCTATAAAATTACCCATTTTAGTTTAGAAAATAGTCTAGCTTTCTACCTTTTATTCGAATTACACTAGCATGAAATTTGGGAGGGAAGTGTGGAAAAAACAAATAGGGAAATTTGAACACACAAAATGGAATTCCTAGTAGCAGGTTGACAAATTGAATATCTCTTAGGCGGTAGAACATAGAATTCTTATTATTTTGTCGACATGGAAATTAAAGATGCTATTTTTTTTACTTATTATTAACAACTATATCTATTTTCTTTCAAAGAACTGAACAAAGAAATGTTGTTTATCGGTTCCTCTGCACAATGCCTTGGAAGAAACCCAAGATGTGGCATCTTGTATAACTTTTAATTTATCAAACGTGAAATCCATAATAGTTTTTAGAGAGTAACCTATGAGGTTGTAATTGAAAAAAATGATGATGTTGATTGTTTATTGTTATTTTTATGTACATAAACTATCAAATAAATTTTGAAGTTGACAATTTTGGGGTACCATTTTTGTAGATTGAAGAAAATGGTTGTTAGTCCTCACATGCTTAAAGGATGAAAATCCATTGTCTTTCATGTAGCTTCACTTTATTCACTGGGTGGAAAGGAATTTTGAAACACTCCAATTTATGCATACTTTTGTTTTGAACTGCATTGTTAGTCTCTTGTGACATCCTTACAACTATTATACTATAAAGAGATTGCCTAAAACCATAAGTGGCCTTTGATAATGTACCATTGTATTACCTTTTATTGTTTGGATATTTTACTTATTGAAAGTGTATTTATTTCATAATTTTGTTAGAGCCTAGGGAGCTCCTTCCTTGTTGCCTTTCTCTTTGGCTAGTAGAATCTTTTCTTTTCCTATAAACATGTTTTAATGCATGGTTAGATTAAAATTTCCATGTTGATATCATTGCATCATATATTGAATATATAAGAAATATGGATTTTTATTAAACTTATTTTTACTATCATTTTCAAAGACATGATTAGGTTACTATGATTGGAGACTTTTTTCTTAACTCTAAGGAAATCAATGAAATCCCTTTTACCTAATGTTTTAAATGGTGCTAGATCAATGGAAGAGCACCTTCCTTAGAAGAACAACGTTGGTGTTTCAATTCCTCCATGCCCTAACATAAATCAACATAAGATATTATAGTTTATTTTAAAACAATGATTTTTTTGTTAAGTAATCTTAGTGGTAAGCCATTTATTGTTATACATTGTTTTATATAGTGTCTCTAAAGGGAGAAAAGTCATATATTCTTTGGAGAGACAAAAATATTTGCATAGATTTGTAAATTTTGGTATTTTAATCTAGCATACAAAGTCATGTATTGACTTTTATTTTCCTATATGCAATAATATCAATTTATATATGTAATATGTAATTTTTGAAATAAAATCATATGTAAATAAAGTTGAATTTCTTAAAAAACATAGAATTGATTAATAATTAGTTCTAAGTGTCCAGACTATTTAGGCTCATTGAAGACGTGTCATAGATGAATGTCTTTGAACTTTTTAAACAATAATACATAACTTTTTATAAATTCATATTTATTTTTTGTAAGTAAGAAAGTATTATATTACCTGTTATGAAACTTCACATTAAAAAATACACTCTGCTCACGTATGGGTTTTAATGAAAGGAAACCAACCCAGATCAACCATCGATCAGTATTGAAACTGCCCCCAAGGTTCAAAAAACAATTCAGTAGATGATTAGGGGGATACAGTCATTAAGAGCCAGTTTTAGCATCAAAATATAAACCCTACTAAGAGCCAGAATATAAAAACTAAAACCAACACATTTCTAGGAACAAAAACCGCTATTAAACATTAGGTGAAATTTATTCATCTCTAAATTCTTATTTTTAAATCAATTGAAATCATACCATATAATCCAACAAGGCACAAAGTTCTTTATTGACTTCTATTAATATGAGTGCATAAATGTGATGTATAATTTTTGAAATAAAACTCCATATAAACAACAATACATTTCTTCCAAAAAAAAACTTACAATTTCCTAATAATGAATGCTAAGTGGACTATAATGAGATATGAGTCATGGATGAATGACTTAGAAATTTTTAAATTATAAGGCAATTGATTTCTCTATTCATAATTTTTTATATACATAAACCAATTATTTGTAATTGCAATTATGTCATATAAACCAATTTAAAGACAATGAATTATATTTTCCTATATTATGCATTAATATGAGTGTATAAATGTGATGCAATTTTTGAAATAAAACTTCATGTAAATAAAAATGTGTTTCTTAAAAAAATAGAATTAATTGATAATGAGATTAAGAGGACTATTTTTTATTGGAAATGGTTCATATTTTGTTAATTCTTACACCTTATTTCTTATTAAAATAATAATAATAATAATCTATTTTTAAGGTCACGACCAAGCCAACACATCAAATTGGCCTAGCGATCTGGATTTGAACCTGTGACCTCTTAAGAGGAAACACATGTTCTTAACCATTAGGCCCACTCAGGTTGTATACATACCCTAACAAGACACAAAACTATTTATTGGATTTTATTTAGTTATATGCATTAATCCATGTATAGATGTGACATGCATTCTTGAAATAAAACCCCATGTAAATAAAGATACATTTCTTACAAAAATAATTACAATTAATTAATAATGGTTCCTAAGTGAGCTATTCAAACTCATGGGAGATGAGTCATAAATGAATGACTTTGAATACATGATTAAATTTGAAAATTGATATCTTAATTTTGATCATTTATTTGTATTTAGATTAAACATTAATAATTAATAATCAAAGAAAATGGGGACATATATAATGTTCAACTAAAAATCTTGAAAAATGTGTTTCAACATCTATCTTTTATGCATTTAAAATTCTTATCATTTTCTCCTTCTTTTGGTCAAAGTAATGCTCAACCATGGTTGGTTGGCAGTATTACATTGGGTCAATGGTTTTGTAGAATTGAAAATGAGGAGATATCTATACTCATTTTTTTAGTACTACTCTTTGAAGACCCTTGTTTCCACTACTGACATTGGTTCTCAGAGGCCACTCCTTGTAATAGAATTTTTTCAAATTTATTAAAATATGTGTTATGATGATTAATTGATTTATCGTACCTTAAAAAAGGTAAGATATTACTTAGATTTCCTTAGAATTTTATTCACGTGCTCAAAAAGCATTAGGAGAAGCATTCAAGATCACCATAGTTTTGATGACTTGGGAGGTTAGGAAGGTATGTATTGTGACATATATTTTAAAATTGTGATCTCAGAAAGTGTTTTTATCTTCAACCCTCTTAGTGTCACAAAGATGATAGATTCTTTCATCCCATGGTGTTTTGAGAATTGTCCAATGCCTAGTTTAGCATAGTGTTTTGGGAATTGTCAAATGTCTAATTTTACTATGCATCTGGTGGGAGTTGGTTAGTATTTTAGAAATGCTGATTTTCTTCTTTGCACTAGTCAAAATTGAAAGATACTTTTGATATTCTAGATTAGGGTTGACCACCTCCTTGTATTATCTTAATTTTCTTTTATCCTCTAATTATTTAAAAATTAATGTGATGTTTAAAAATGAATATTCAACTATCACTCTCTTACAAAAAAACAATAACTTTCAAAACTAAAAATAATTAAATAATCACAAAAGTTTAAAAAACAAATAATAAAGGAAAAATTAAATAAAAGAATAAAAGATAATCATATTTTCAATACCAACCTAACTATTTTTAAAATAAAAGCTCACGTCCATCAACTAATACTATAAATAACATCAATATCAAAATTTCAAAAAATATCAAAAAAAACATTTTAATTAGGTGCCACTGCAATATACGGTGAAGGTTTTTCAATAAATGTATATAGATAAAAATCAATATTTAGAAGATACAATTTCTTCAACAAAGGATAAAAAAAATATTTTGACCTCTTGAATCAAGATAATACACCGGAATTAAGAATAGTCACATGATAAAAGAACAATGTCACTAAAAATAGATTTAAAACCTATAAATATATTTATACCTTTAATTTTTCCATCTCCGTCATTGTTGTTATAATATTTCCTCCTATAATATTTTGTTTGCAATCACAATCAGTTCTTTCTTTCAGTCCATGTTAATTAGTATTTATAACTAGATAGATTTTATCACTCTTGTGAAAGAAAGATTAATTATAAAAAAAGAAAGGATCATGGACATGAAGAATCATGTGTTGTAATTTTATTTTTAATATTTTTAATATTTTTTTTTTATGTAAAAGTATACCTAGGTCATTCACATTAATAGCACATTCACATTAATAGTGGATGGTGAATATCCATAGAATTTTTGTTTACTGTGTTCATCTTTGTGTTCTTTGCAACCATGGGATGGTCACCATTATTAAAAGCACGAAGTGAACTGCTATTTGCAATGCTCATATGTGTGTTCTCCTTAACCATGGGATGACCGCCACCATTAAAACCACTAAGTGAATTGCTTCTTGTAATGTTCATCTTGAAAGTTAAGAACATATATAATTAAAGTCACATAGATACAACTTAAAATCTAATAGAAATTCTTTCTTCTTCCATTGACTGAAAACATGTTTATATATACAACAAGGAATTTTTTAGAATTCTGCCAGAGAGCTTGTTAGGAAGGTTCTAGATGTGAATGCTTGAAATCCTTAGAAGTTTCTCCCCGGTTCACTAATAAGATTACCTAACATCCTATTAAATGCACTACATGAGTAATTACCACGTTCAACACTTCCCCTTAATTAAGACTGCTAACAATACTAACACTAACCATGAATGCCTCAATGGATTACAAAATTATTTTCATGATGGCTTGCTTGTCTAAGTCTCATCTAAGATTACAACTTTTGAGATTAACTTCCATTACATCATCCACATGTATTTCTACACAATGGGATCTTCTTCGGCTTCAACATAATCTTCCAAAAACTTCTACTTCTTTTGTTACATCAGATGCTTCGTTAATAATGCTTTATTGATGTTCCATCTCAAAATATTAGACATAGTTTCTACTACTACTTGGGGAGAATAATCTCATACAAGCCTTGAGAGATAATGCTTTTGCATCATTCTTCTTATTTCATCTACACCAATTTGAAACACAGAGGTAGACTTAGCTACAACTGAAACACACAAGCAATAGGAGCTACAACTCAAAACACCAATATGATGATGGGAGAAGAAAAAATTTAATGTCTACAACATTAATCATCTTATGGTTTTCCATGGATTACCCTCAACCAATTTACGCACTCAGTGGGGCTTTCTTCACTTTGAGCTTCGTCCTAAAACTTTTTGCTTCTTCCTCTATTGTACCTGCATAAAATGGATTACTAATCAAACATTTTCCTTCATCAAACAACTTATCATTGATGTCGATATAAAAACAATTCCATCTACCGAGATACATGGGTGCCAACTATTGTACTCGCTAGTTCTCTATGAATCCTTTTCACGTGCATGGTTCATAAACACATTAGATTCCTTTAGTCATAACCTGGTCCCAACAAATTCACACTCTCAGATTACTCTATCCCACATTCCCTTCTTAATCAAAGATCCAATTTCATTGACTCACCATCAAGCTTAAATATGAGTACACCTGCCACCCTCGTACCTACTTAGTGATCAATTCCACATATTAATGTCATATCCACTCTATGCATATACATGCTACATTATTACATGTGCTACTTCACTAATGTGCATAGGCCTCACTCAAAAAGGATTACTAAAGACTTGGGGAATGCAACTTGCCTATAGAAAAGCTTTACATTTGGGACCATAAACTTTTGGGGCGTTGCATACAACCGATAATGCACCCCCTACAACACATAAATTACTTCAACATTTTATAGTAGGTACAACAAGAATTCTTTAATAAATGCCTAAATTATAAACCCATTCTTTACTATGTGCCCAGATTGAAATAAAGAAAAACTATGACTTATCTCTCTTACAACTTACAAATTAGCTTTGGCTCTTTTTACATCGATAATTTTTTTTCTCAATTTCATTCCATTGACATTACTCACACACATCCTATGCAATGGAGAGATACAATAGGCCATTTATGTAAACTGCATTATCTCCACTCAGATTCTGTAATGGGTTAGGGTATGAGACTACTACTTCAATTCCCCTGGACTCTTATCAATTTAAGAGACAAGCTCATGAAATTCCCCAAGCCCAAGGTCATATGTACATGATCCCAATATAACCTAGGGAGCTAATATGCACCTAATATTGTAATGGCTCCTAATTATACTACTATTTATGGAATGGATACTCTATAGATTCAAGGCAAAGAAAAAACCCTTATGCATTCTCTTTTGAGCTACAATAATGCCCATTTTAATTATTTCCATTAAACCCAAAAGAGATAATGATGAAAAATCTCCTTACATAGATTTTAAAATTGGGGAAATCCAAAACCCAAAAATGGTAGTGGGTACCTCATATGTAGTTTGTTTTGAAGCCGATTATTTCAAGATTTGTTCATAGATGAATCACCATTCTGATTTTCCAACCTCTACTTCCAAGCTTCGCACCATGGCTTTGAACCCAACAAAGAAGAAAATAAACATTTCTAAAATACTAACCAACTCCCATTAGATGCATAGCAAAATTAGGCATTTGAAAATTCCCAAAACACTGTGCGAAACTGGGCATTGGACAATTCCCAAAACACCATGGGATGAAATAATCTATCTCCTTTGTGACACTAAGAGGGTTGAAGATAAAAAAACACTTTCCGAGATCACAATTTTAAAATATATGTCACAATACTAACCTTTCTAACCTCCCAAGTCATCAAAACTATGGTGATCTTGAATGCTTCTCCTAATGCTTTTTGAGCACATAAATAAAATTCTAAGAAAATATAAGTAATATCTTACCTTTTTAAAGGTACGATAAATCAATTAATCATCATAACACATATTTCAATAAATTTGAAAAAAGTCTATTACAAGGACTTTATCAACATTGAGTTTTTAGTAAATCCTTAATATATTCCATGGAGGAAGTTAGTCCCTTGAGATGCCTAGTATGGACTGAAATAAGTGAGTGGCCTTTGAGAACCAATGCCAGGAGCAAGCAGTGGAAAAAAGGGTCTTCAAAGAGTAGTACTCAAAAAATGAGTTTAGATATCTCCTCATTTTCAATTCTACAAAACCAATGACCCAATGTAATAGTGCCAACCAACCATAGAAAAATCAACCATGGTTGAGCATCACTTTGACCAAAAGAAGGAGAAAATGATAAGAATTTTAAATGCATAAGAGATAGATGTTGAAACACTTTTTTGAAGGTTTTTAGTTGAACTGTATATATGTCCCCATTTTCTTTGATTATTAATTATTATTGTTTAATCTAAATACAAATAAATGATCAAAATTAAGATATTAATTTTCAAATTTAATTATGTATTCAAAGTCATTCATTTATGACTAATCTCCCATGAGTTTGAATATCTCACTTAGGACTTATTATTAATTAATTGTAATTATTTTTGTAACAAATGTGTATTTATTTACATGGAGTTTTATTTCAAGAATACATGTCACATCTATACATGGATTAATGCATATAACTAAATAAAATCCAATAAATAGTTTTGTATCTTGTTGGCTTATATGAAATAATTTCAATTACTAATAATTGATTTAAGAATACAAATTACCAAATGTTATGGATGGGGATTTCAAATGTCGTAGGGTACAAGAGTTTAAATAATATGACCCATTTCCAATAAGAAATAGTCTTGTTAATCCCATTATCAATTAATTCTGTTTTTTTTAAGAAACACATTTTTATTTACATGAAGTTTTATTTCAAAAATTGCATCACATTTATACACTTATATTAATGCATAATATAGGAAAATATAATTCATTGTCTTTAAATTAGTTTATATGGCATGATTGCAATTACAAATAATTGGTTTATGTATATAAAAGATTATGAATAGAAAAATCAAATTCCTTATAATTTAAAATTTTTTAATTCATTCATCCATGACTCATATCACATTACAATCCACTTAGCATTCATTATTAGGAAATTGTAAGTTTTTTTTTGGAAGAAATGTATCGTTGTTTATATGGAGTTTTATTTAAAAAATTATATATCACATTTATGCATTCATATTAGTACATATAAGTAAATAGAAGTCAATAAAGAACTTTGTGCCTTGTTGGCTTATATGGTATGATTTCAATTGATTAAAGAATAAGAATTTAGGGATGAATATGTTTCACCTAATGTTTAATAGCGATTTTTGTTCCTAGAAATGTGTTGGTTTTAGTTTTTCTATTTTGGCTCTTAGTAGGGTTTATATTTTGATGCTAAAACCGGCTCTTAATGACTGTATCCCCCTAATCATCTACTAAATTATTTTTTGAACCTTCGTGGTAGTTTCAATATTGAATGATGGTTGAGTTGGGTTGGTTTCCTTTCATTAAAACCTAGGCGTCAACAAAGTGTATGTTTTTATGCGAAGTTTCATAGCAGGTAACATAATACTTTCTTAGTTACAAAAAAATACAAATTTATGAAAAGTTATGGATTACTGTTTAAAAAGTTCAAAGACATTTATCTATGACACATATTCAATGAGCCTAAATAGTTTGGAAACTTAGCACTAATTATCAATCAATTTTTTTTTTTTAAGAAATGCAACTTTATTTACATGGGATTTTATTTCAAAAATTACATATTACATATATAAATTGATATTATTGCATATAGGAAAATAAAAGTCAATAAATGACTTTGTATGCTAGATTAGAATACCAAAATTTACAAATCTATGCAAATATTTTGTCCCTCCAAAGAATATATGACTTTTCTCTCTTTAGAGACAATATATAAAACAATGTATAGAAATAAATGGCTTACCACTAAGATTACTTAACACAAAAATCATTGTTTTAAAATAAACTATGATATCTTATGTTAATTTATGTTAGGGCATGGAGGAATTGAACCACCAATGTATAAAACAATGTATAGAAATAAATGGCTTACCACTAAGATTACTTAACACAAAAATCATTGTTTTAAAATAAACTATGATATCTTATGTTAATTTATGTTAGGGCATGGAGGAATTGAACCACCAATGTACTTCATGTAAGGTATGTGCTCTTCCATTGAGCTAGCACCCTTTAAAACATTAAGGGAGAGGTATTTCATTGATTTCCTTAGAGTTAAGAAAAAAGTCTCCAATCATAGTAACCTAATCATGTCTTTGAAAATGATATTAAAAATAAGTTTAATAAAACTCCATATTTCTTATATATTCAAGATATCATGCAATGATCTCAACATGGAAATTTTAATCTAACCATGCATTAAAACATGTTTATAGGAAAAGAAAAGATTCTACTAGTCAAATACAAAGGCAACAAGGAAGGAGCTCCCAAGGCTCTAACAAAATTATGAAATAAATACACTTTCAATAAGTAAAATATCCAAACAATAAAAGGTAATACAATGGTACCTTATCAAAGGCCACTTATGGTTTTAGGAAATCCATGTATAGTATAATAGTTGTAAGGATGTCACAATAGACTAATATTGTAGTTCAAAACAAAGGTGTGCATAAATTAGAGTGTTCCAAAATTCCTTTCCACTCAGTGAATAATGTGAAGCTACATGGAAAACAATGGATTTCCATCCTTTAAGCAGGTGAGGACTAACAACCATCCGCTTCAATCTACAAAAAATCTACCCCAAAATTGTCACTTGCAAAATTTAGTTGATAGTTTATGTACATACAAATAACAGTAAACAATCAACATCATCATTTCTTTCAATTACAACCTCATAGGCTACTCTCTAAAAACTATTATGGATTTCATGTTTGATAAATTAAAAGTTCTACAAGATGCCACATCTTGGGTTTCTTCCAAGGCCTTGTGCAGAGGAACCAATAAACAACATTTCTCTGTTTAGTTCTTTGAAAGAAAATAGATATAGTTTTTAATAATAAGTAAACAAAATAACATCTTTAATTTCCATGTTGACAAAATAATAAACATTCTATGTTCTACTGCCTAAGACATATTCAGTTTGTCAACCTGCTACTAGGAATTCCATTTCGTGTGTTCAAATTTCCCTATTTGTTTTTTCCACACTTCCCTCTCAAATTTCATGCTAGTGTAATTGCAATAAAATGTAGAAAAGTAGACTATTTCTTAAATTAAAATGGGGAATTTTATAACAAAAATAGTTAAAAAATAAAAAAATAAATTTTAAATGAGCCCATCCCACCCTACTACAACTCCAAATAAATAATTGTAATCTGAAGCTATAATCTGATCAAGTTGCATATGTTCAATCGAGGTACCCAAAACTGAATGGTCAACGTTTTCTATTTTCCCCTTGTGTGGTGTTTCTCGAGAACAACATATATTTCCTCTGTATTTACCATCTAGTGTAGTTTTTTTTACCAGTGTTTGAACCCAATACAAATGTAGTTATTAATAATTGTGAGGGCCAAACGTGGTCAACTTTCTTAATTTGCTCAATTCTTCTCCTTGAACTCCCTAGTCAACTTTACCAATTGGAGATCCCTAATCAGATCATGAATTGGGAGTCACATGAGCTCCCAAGTCACAAGAATCATGGCTTTATTTTTCTCTTTGGGAAAAAACAACAATCTTTATTTAAGGTTGCAACCATAGCTAATGATGACAACAACCCACATGGATTATGATGTTCCACATAAACACAATGAGGTGACATACTATGAAGAGATCCCAACCCATATGAAGAAGACTGGAAAGGTGATTGCATCAAAGAATGACCAAGGCCTTGAGGTTCTATTGCAACTTGTTACATCTATGTAATTGGCTAAGAATTTTTTTGTTAATTTACGGGAGGTAGCATCTAGTTTTGAATCTAGATATATGCATGGGCAATCTTATGAGCTTCTATTTGGGGAATCATCTAAGAAAATATGGAAGGTTCAAGGACCACTAGAGGAAAATAAGTCTTCAATATTTGTTGGAGCAACAATATTGATCCCATGACTTTGTGGATTTCATTGGAGAAAGAACATTGATCCCATGATATTAAAATAGCTTGTCATTTTGGATTTCTTTAATGGAAATAACATATCCTATATTATATCTTGGTGGTTTAAATATAGTTAATATTATCATTTTCCATAGTTTGAAGTGTCTACAGTTGTTTCATTCACTGAATAGAAAAATAAAAACTCTAGCATTCATTGGAAGGGTAAAATAAAGGTCAGTATATGGAATGAGCCTAATTTTCCTTCTAGGATACAATCTTGTTGGAATGGAAATTTAAGCTATTGATAAGGATTTTTGCATTGATCTCTCAAATTATGGGATATATACCAACAATTACACCTTAAATATTTTATTTCATAGCTACTAATGTTAATAGGATTATTGTTAAAAAAAATATTTTAGCTGTGTTTTAACTTTTACCAGTGCTTCCAAAGAATTGATATCAATATTTTCTAATAATTAAAGTGAAACTACAACATACATGATTTATTTTATACATTTGGGTAAATTAAGATAAATAATATCGTAATAGTGACTATGCACAACAAATCTATTGGAAACCAGGCTACAAAAAATAATTCATAAGCATCATGTGGTCTCATAAAATATCCATTGATTGATTAATACCATGTGTCATGCATTTATATGACATCTAGTTTCTTTGGCTCGATATTGATCTCTCAATTGTATTTTCAATCTTAGATTTAGAGGTTACAACCCAATTCCATAAGAAATCCTCAAGAACTCAAAGGAATATTCACCATGAAGGAAAGAGGATATTTTGCAAGCATTCAAATAAATTTCCTCTCACAATAAAACCCAAGTATAGAAACAAAACTATCTGCTCTACAATTGCTCAAAATTCTAAGAAAATTGTGAAAGGAATGCATGAACCCAAACCCCACATTGGATCTTCTTTCATTGATTTTTCATTAGGATTGACAGAGCCTTAGGCCCAGTTAAATACATCTTAGGTACATTTTGTATATGCACTTTGAAATAAAACTCAACAACTCATATTCTTTGGAATTGAATAGGAGCCCCACTATTCTACCCAACTCGAAACCTTGCGATTGCATCCTTGTGTTTTTGTAGAAACAAATCTAGTGACCGTTATCTTTCCTTCCAACATAAGAACAAGTATAGATCCAATAACATCTTTTAAATACACTTTGTATTGCATCATATACCTTCTTATCTTGTTCCAAAGGAAATAAAAGGGCACACACAAAGGAAAAACACTAGACAAAGGAACACCTAGAGCAATGATTGCATCCTTGTGCTTATGCTAGAAGGAAAGAAAACAACCCCAACCACTATCCTTCCCTCTAACAAAAGAACAAGCACATTGTTGATAACAATATCATCACACTAACCTTTGTTTAGGTGAAATCACCTCTTTCTTTGTCTAGCAACCAACAAACATGGCTCATCACATAGGGGAAACAAAAGTATGGTGAGGGCGTATCAGGTTCATATTTCTACATGGGCTTGTGCTAAAAGGGAATGCAAGGAAAACATAAAACCTTGAGCAATGATTACATACTTGTGCTTTTTCCTTGAAGAAAAATTAGCAACCGTTGGATTTCCATCTATGACAAGAACGAAAGTAGATCCCACAACAACATCATATTTGAATAGATTTATCGTTTCATAGTATTGGATCTTATTGGTTTGTTCCAGCGATAATAAATGGGAACACATAAATCTAGAACACTAATCATGGTGATTTTAGAACAAAAGATCCCTTAGAGTACCGATTGCATCAAATTTGAGTGAGAGAGACTCAGGCCCAGTTGAATCCATCTTAAGTACATTGTGCATATACACTTTGAAATAACTCCCTACAATTCACAAAATCTAAAATTATATTTACAAATACCATTATTATAACTATATCGAAGCCTTCTAGTTGTGCCAAAATGAAAGCTAGTAACCACTTTCTTTCCTTCTAGAAAAAGCACAAGTGCGGGGCCATAAAAAATTCATATTTAAATACACTTTTTATTCATCACAATGGATATTCTTAACATGTTATAGAGCCAATAAAAGGGCACATACAAAGGCATAACACTAA